>JAULJZ010088764.1:0-12367 GCA_032270985.1 Heliamphora pulchella
TTTATTATTTCAATTGTTCAAGTTTACTTCATTTAATTAATTAATACACTTATATAATATAATAAATTTGAATACAACAAAAAAACTTATAACTTTATATAATATAATAAACTTAAATACAAAAAAAACTTATAAGTTTATATAATATAATAAATTTGAATAAAAAAAAACTTATAACTTATAAGTTTATATAATATAATAAACTTATATAACATAATAAATTTGAGTTTATAATACACTTATAATAGTACATTTATAGTCTTATATAATATAATAAACTTATATAATATAATAAATTTAAATACAAAAAAAAAATTATAACTTATAATAATAAACTTATATAACATAATAAATTTAAATACAAAAAAAAATCTTATAAGTTTATATAATATAATACACTTATAATAATACACTTATATAATATAATAAACTTATATAATATAAGAAATTTGAATACAAAAAAATTACTTATAACTTATAAGTTTATATAATATAATAAACTCATAATAATAAATTTATATAACATAATAAATTTGAATACAAAAAAAATTTATAAGTTTATAGAATATAATAAACTTATATTATAAAATAAATTTCAAAAAAAAAATCAAAAAAACCAAAAAAATAGGCCGGCCCAGTCAGGCCCGCCCAAAGGCCCATCCATAGGCTCGGCCCGAGCCCTTTAGTCCTAGGGCCTGGACCGAACCCCTGGCAAAAGAGCTTGACCCGAAAATTCGACAGGAGCCCGCCGGACCGGACCCAAATTACACCCTAGTGCATTATTAGGAACATTTTCTAGTAATAGCGCCGAAAAGGTATAAATTTCATCTAATCTGTTTGGGAGAAGAGGGTAATTGCATTGAATATTTCACCTAATCTGCATCATTCATTATATTTATTACATCTAAAAGCAAGATACCCTCATCCATATATATTATATAAACACTTAATTTCACTTTAGCCCCAGCAAGGCCTCCTTGTATTTTCTAACTGCACGTTCTCTCCTATCTCTCTCTCTCTTTCTCTCTGAAGATGGAGCGCTCAATGCATATGCTTTCAAGCCTTGCCATGCTAATGGTGCTTTTCATGGCAATGGGTTGGCTCTCTTCCTTGATAAACTTAGGTTCGTTAGCGATAATTACTTATTTTACTTATTTTTTATATTATTTATTTTTATTTATAGTAGATTTCTTTATTCACTTTTAATTTTTTTTAATTAACAAATTCAAAAAGTAAGAAAAACTTAACTGAAAGATGAGAAAAAATCTAAAGAAGATGAAAATATATCAAAATAAGTCAATAAACCAGATTTAGTATTATTATTTTTGTATTTAGTGAATCCTTTTACCGTTTTGATAGACTTTTTAAATTTGAATTTCACATTAACCAAACAAATAAAAGATGTGGCTTAAGATGAAAAAAATCTAAAAAAATTAAAAATAAGCCAAATTATTTACTTTTATAGAAGAAAGCTAGGTGCATGCATGCCTACTGTATATATTCTTCATTTCAACAGCTATTGTTACGTTTTTTATGATACAAATTTATTGTTATAGTTATAATTATTCCACTAATACATCACATTATTTTAGTAGTTATATCTTCAGAGCTGGCCTTGGGACAAAGCTAACAAGACAATGGCTTTGGCTCCTAATTTATTAGCAAAAATTAGGATCTCTAATTTTATCATACCTTTTATTGTTTTTATTATTCTCTTAATTTGTGGTTATTTTTAAATGGTAGAATGGTTAAACGTCATAATTTGTATTATATTATAGTTGTTTATTGTATGTATAAAGCCTTTATTAGATAATTTTTTTTCTAATTTTCTGTTTGCTATTTTTTAAAAGGTTTGTACAAAAAAATAATATAACTTGTTTAAATTGAATAGTGTTGAATTATAAAACAACAAGACAAAAATATAATTCATTAGAACTTTTGTAATGATTTTCATAAAATTACTATATGTATAAAAAAAATTATAAGGCTCTTTTTTTATCGTTCACTTTGAACTCCAAATTTTTTAGGGCCAGCCCAGTATATCTTGCTAGTTAAACGATGCAATTGGTCATTTTCAGTGGTATGCCTAATGGAAGTTATAATTAAAGGCACATCATTTTACTAAATACACTTATTTTATGCATTAAACACTAGTACATGATGCAAACCCCAAACACTAGATGCACATATCATTTTACTAAATACACTTATTTTATGCATTAAACACTAGTACATGATACATACACACTTGCACGCTGGGTGTACTCAACAAAAAAGTAAGTTCATTTAAAAGCTCTCCAAACACACATTTTTACTGAAACTGGTTTTCCACGAAAGGGAGAGTTTTTGCCGCGTTTGTATATATATAAAAAAAGGGGAGCAAAATTAAAAATAAAAAAGGGAGAAGAATTATAAATTTAAATAAAAATAAATATCATGCCAGCTATACTATAGGCAAAAGAAAATTTTGTTCACTAAAGAAAAATAACAACTAAAGGAGTGATATTCCATACAAAGAGGCATCAATCATTCTCAGAGAAATACAAAAAACTCGTAGTTGGCAAGAAGCCAACTGCCAAGGCAACAAGCAAAAAAACACAACAACCAACTCACCTCATTAACAGAAACATCTTATTAGCGGCTCACTATCTCAACTCCAAAACCAGAGCCTATCAACCGTCAAACACAACCCAAACTCAAGAAGGGCAGGCACCAAGAGCCATTCAACACTTGAGCTAAGCACTACAACCTTACTTTGACCAAAAGCATACCACACCCTCCATCTTTCCACTTTTAGAGCTGGGATACCAAAACAGGACACTACGAAATGCCTCTAAACAACGGCTAAAAACCTACCTCCCTACCCACCTCCTAACAAAAACATACCTCCTTACCCACCTCCTAACAGATTCTTGCCAACCTTCCTAACCATCCCAACCCTTCACATTCCATAATAAAATTCATTATTGGGAGCCCCACCTCTTCCCCAGTCTCTCTTCTACCACCTCCATGCCCATGATAGTTGACATAATTTCCTCTTCATCGCCAATTAACTTCAGGCCTCAGAGTTTCCCTGTCTCTAGTACCAAATCAGCTTCCTTCCTTAATACGTTGTTTCGATTCAAAAAATCTTGTATAGAGAGGAATGATTGAGATAAGGGTAAATGTAAGTTTTACCCTCTTGGCCCTTTTTTGTTGGACTTCGGCTTTCCTTTCTTATTCCTTTTACTCAAGCTAAGCAGGCCTAGTTCAGAAAGCATTTTCTTCTTCTTTTTCCTTCCTCCTTTCATAAGGGATAGCACTTCTTCTTTAGCCTCTGTGTCTGCAATTGCACGCCCTATTTTAAGTAATTTTTTCTCTGGGCAAACTTCCTCTCTAAGACCTTTTTTCCCCAATAGCCTCAAACTCTAGGAAACAGCTTGTAATTCTTTTGAATTTCATCCTCACTGACACCCTGAACCTGAAACACTGTTGCCCCAAATTGACCTTCCTCAAATGTAGACCCCCCTTCCTCAACCAACATCCGACCTACTGCTAGTTTCCTTAAGCAGAGTTTCCCCATTCATGTTGCAATTTGAAATCTTGGCTTCCGCATCGGAGATCGATTCCTTAACATGGCTTATCAATCCCAAATCGTCCATCTCCCTCTTTACTGAGCTTCCATAAACGAGACCAACCATGGACTAAATTTACAACAACTTAACGCATAAAATTAAGTCATGTTTTGTACATTTTTTATCATATAACACATACTTTAATACATAAATTTAGCCTTACACTGGAGATGGTAAAATAGATTTGACAAGAAAATATCGTCATTGTTGATTTGTTGATTTACATACGGGTGGATCCATTTACATCTTTTTAAGAACCAATTTTGACACAATTTGGGTCCATCCATGGTGGATAATCCTTGAATTTGGATACTTTGGAAATCTTGTGTGCAATAAATGATTTGGAAAAGTATGGCCTAATCTTTGTATCTACAAATCTTCCAAGTTGGTCACCACCATTTGCTTCTCTCAAATTGACTCCAAATATTTACTAATACAAATTCTCAAGCTATTCATTGTTTAATTTCACTTCAAATAAGTAGCTAGAATTTTCTTTCTCCCTCCCCTTTGTTGATATTTCATTTTATAATAAAATACCCATCATTGTGATATTATAATTTAAAATTTCTACTGTCATTCTTACTGAGTTTTGTTATGTAAAAATTCTATTTCCCCCCTATTCCTTTGAAATGTCTAAAAACCACACTTTTAAGACTGTTTGGGTTAGCTATTTACTTTTTCTCTCTTTTTTTTTTTTTTTTAAATATCCTATATGTCCTCACCTTTTGATTATAAGCACCAATATTTGGGATGCCTTCTAGATATTTATCGTTTTAAGCAAATTGTTGGCTTTCTTTTTTGATTAAATGCATTACTATCAGTTCATACCATAAAAACACTCTACTACTTGAGATGTGAAAAAGTTTTTTCCTTGAAAAGAAAGAGAAAAAGAGTAATGAAATTTTTTATTATACTAAACAAATACAGTTTAAAAATTGACTTTTAAAAAGAGAAAAAAAAACAAAAAAAAAAATCTATTGCAAATAGGAGCTTTGTGTACATCCCAACTCATGGACATGTCTCTTTTATATATATACATACGTATATAATAAAACAGGTTATATTTTGAAATTATTTCACTCGCCTATAACACATTTTGAAAAGACCAACTAAGATTAATTCATGATTATTCTATAGTCAAAATCTTACTTTCTTAAAAAAATATGTTTTCTCTTCTTGGAACACAATTTAAAAAGAGCGTCTGAGATTAATCCAAACTCAAATTTACGGTAAGAATCTCAATTTTTTAGAATAAATTATCCTTTATGCATGTATTATCTTCTAGTGAAGAACAGGTTTTGTTTTGTTGTGTTTTCATGGATTTAATTTCTTTTGGCAGAAATGGGACCAACAATATTAGTGGCAGAGGCAAGCACATGCGAGTCGCAGAGCCACCGTTTCAAGGGATTTTGCTTTAGTGACAGAAACTGCGCTGGTGTTTGCCAAGCAGAGGGCTTTGTTGATGGCCATTGTGGAGATGAATTAAATCAAAAATGCTTTTGCACCAAGCCCTGCTAGTCCCTTGAGAAACATGAGTTTGAAAAATGTGAGGCAGTTTGAGTGCATTCTCTCCTTCTTGTAGACTGTGTACCGAGTGCCCCCCCCCCCCCCCCCCCCCCTCTCTCTATATATATATATAATAAAAATAACATGTACACAGGTTTCACTTTCAGCTATATATATACATATTGGTCAATTGTATCCATTATACACATGGTCAGATCTACAAAGGAACCAGAAAATAAGTAGGCTAAACAGATTTCTTATTTCTAACGAATGAGCAAATGGTCATGGGTGGCTTCAATCTGCCCATCACAGGGCTCTTTCATACCGTAACCCTGTGGTCTTGGTTTCTGGTACGAAAGATTGGGACCCCAAATCCTTTCGGTTGTATAATATGTAGTTTAACCACCCCACTTTCAATAGCACCGTTAAAGATCTTTGGGCACAGAACTCCTGGCAAGGGTGGGGAGGTTATATTCTGTTGAAAAAATTACATGTCAAGAAGGGTTTGAAGGTGTGTAGAACAGAAAATTTAGGAAATACAATTGACATAATTCAAAATATTTCTTCTAAAATTGAAAGGCTTGAGCTGGAGGCAGAACTGACAATTCTGGAGGAGGATGAGGAAAGGAGTTTGGAGCAAGACTCGTGATCTCAGAGAAGGAGATTTGGTTCTCAAAGAAATTAGAGCTCCCATCTTCAACCCGAGAAGAAAGTTCAAGCCAAACTAGTTCGGACCATTTCTGATCAAAACCATCATGACCGGTGGTGCAGTCATTATCACGGACTTGGATGGAAATGTGTTCTCTACTCCGGTTAACCTCGACCAACTCAAAAAATACTATCCCTAAGGTAAAAATAAAATAAAATAAAATAAAAATAAAAGCTCGCTGAGTTGAAAATCGAAAAGGCAACTCAGGCAAAAATTAGAGCGGCCCGCATGGCCAAAACCCCGAAAGGGCGACCTTGGCAAAAGTTAGGACATTACAAAAGGAAAGCGTCAATACTCGAGTGAAAACCGAGCCCGAACTACGTTAAGACCTGATTTCATCTTTTGGAATACGTAGGTAGCTTCTTTAAGATGTCCGGCCACTTTCTTTATTTTTAGCCATCTTTGAATCTGAGTAAGACCAATGCAAATTAATTTTTGAATTTTGATAATAAGGACATTCAAGCTTCAAATAAATTTGAACCATCTTAAACATGAAGTAGGAGTTTTTCATTACTTTAAGCAGCATTACAAAGCTCTTAAATAAGGGAAGGGCACACAAGTCCCAAACTCTATAAAAAAAAAGAGAGAAAGCAGTAAAATTTTTCAAAATAAGGCAGAGATCCTCAAACTCTTCTCCTTTTCGCTGCTTGTTTCCCCTTTTCTCTATCTCTCTTTTCCCTATCTTGTGTTAACCATGTCTTGTATTCAGCAGAATGTTCGGGGCATTGTAGCTCTTACATCTCCATACGTGAACAGGAAGGCCAAGCATCCTGATACTGTGCTACAAATGGAGCCCGCAGCGTAGATGAGAACAGATGATCACGAATGCTGGAAGAGGTGGTCTGACTACGACTGAACTGTCGCATAATCCGAAGGGGGTAATAAAAGGTAGTCTAACATAGGCCAACAAGCAGCAAACCAGGATGATCCATAGTAGTCGAAGTCATGACAGAAATTCGCCACCAAGGGCATTGCCAGGTAATATTTAGGCCGGTCAAAAAGGAAAGATATTGTCGCCAAGCCACCTCAGTGTCACATATCTAATAACGCGAGCAGTAAAGGAAAGCAGCAGCATTGTGCCTATCAGTGGGAGGCTTCTGAACAAGATTCACCTTCTTTATCAGCTAAATCTGTAGCAAGAATTAGAACAGTAAGAGAAAGGCTTCTATAGTATGACAGAGAACTTAATACCGAGAAAGATGTTAAGATCACCTGGAGAAGTAAATGGCTGTCAGCAAAGGTGGTGGTTTCGCCACGATGAACAGTGTCCAAGCCCAGCAGTGTCTCAGCCAAAATCAGGGGCACAAAGTCTCTCCCCGTCCACATTTGGCCAGCAATGTCAACCAGGGCACAACTAACCCGCCCATCAGGCGAGACAAGGAGATACTGGGCAAGGAGGCAGAAGAAAAGTGTATAACGGCGCCGCAGCTGAAAGTCTAGATCGCTGAGGTCACCAGTAGGATGAAACCTCTCAATAAGCCATGAAATGTCGAGACAGTCACCCGAGATCAGACGTGAAGCCTCCATCTTAGACAGACTGCAGAGTTGCATCACCTGCTGCCGAACAGAGAGAAAAGGAGTGGGAACGACTACGAAACTCCGTGGAGTCAAGTCCAAGATGGCAACAAACTCCTCTACGGTGGGGCAGAGTTCTTCAAAACCAAACCGAAAGACATGAGACTGAGGATCCCAGAGTTTGCAGCGGCCGTTAGTCAAGGTCTGTTAATCTTCACAGTCCTCAATGAGAAAAGGGCGTTAAGGCTAAAAGGGACAAAGTTCAAATTTTCGATATGAGAGAATTCCTTAATCCATGAAGAAAGGGGATTATCCATCTGAGTCCGAGCAACAGCAAATGGGGCCTCCAGGGCTATATTTATAAGGTAGAAAAGGGTGAAAAATTAAAATTTCAGCAAAAAAGACAATCAATGTGACAACCGCCACCTTGTGAGTCGGCGACTGCCAACTCAAAAAGCACAGTACGGTGACATCATTCCTTTGACCAGGCGATCGCCATGTTAAAATAGGCGACCGCCATTTTAGATTATGGCGACCGCCATGTTTGAACATGACAGGTATGGGACGATTTGCAGTTTGTGTGATCCATATTAGTTGTGACATCTGAATTATGCATCCAAGACAGTTTGAGTAGAAGACAAGGGAAAATCATGTAACATGTGAAATGACACAAAGGCCCCCAAAATGCGTCAAAAAGTAGCAGAATGTAACAAGGCAAAACTGGGGCACCTGGGCCCAATAAACTGCAAAATGGGGCACGTAGGCCCATGAGTGTATCAAACTGGGGCACGCAGGCCCATCAAAATAAATGTATCAAATAGTAAATAATGCTGGGGAAGGGGAAAGCTCCCTCTCTCAAGAATGCTTGGGGCGAACTTGGCAAGAAGAGGGGCCGGCCTCCTCCGAGCTGTCGTCCTCGAAGAGTCTGTTGAAGTCGTCGCCGTCATCACTGCTAAAGGAAGAGACAACTCTAGATCGGCTCCGAGCAGATGAGACCGACCCTTTAGAACGAACCCGAGAAGATGCCCGTGAACCACGACCTCGAGCTGGGGTTGGAGCAGGAGGTCCAACTGGAGCTGGTTGCGGCACCACGCCGGTGGCCGGAGCTGGAGGCTATCAAAAGAGGAGCAAGTCTCAGAGCGAAATAAAGACAGAAAAATGCAAAAAAAATTGAAAAGAGCACACAAGCTACTTACGGCGGCTACTAGTATGAAGGCAACGCTAGCTGCCCGCATCGAGGCATCCATCTGTCGGACCAGTACTCTTAAGCCGATAATCATCAGCATTGCCTGGTCTAACCAAGCCTGATCGACCTGTGGAAGAAAACAGCTCAGAAAAGACTAGACAGATAAAACAAGTGACTGAGGGAAAGGTAGAAGACAAACCTGGCTAATGTCAACCCTGAACTTTGATTCCGGTGGAACAGGAACCGGCAGAGAGAAGGGGAAACCATATACCACGGTCTGGATGTCCCATGGTATCTCTGGGCCCCTCCCGCCAGTAGCATCCCTAGCAGCAGCTCCGGCAACACCTCCAGCAGCAGCCGGAGCCCCAGCACCTCCAACAGCAGCATCAGCATCGGCGGCCTCCGGTGCTCGCCTCCTCCTATCTCCAGCCGGGCTAAAACCTAAGGGACCCATCAAGTGCACCCGGGCCCAAATGGTGTAGTCCTCTTTCGCCACCAACAGCTCTGAAACCGGGGTCCCCACCATCTCCAGCAGCAAGTCATCGGGACCTAGATGATCAGTCCGGCGCATATGGACTGGAGGAACCACCGGGATTCGGAAGTGATCTAGGCCGAGCGACTGGCGAACCACTCGCTCTCCCATATAGTACTCCTGCCTAAACGGGCCCTCCAGCAAGATACCCCCCGCCGTAATGTCGCGGCTGCGCATCAGATCTGCGTGGGCCCAATCCTCCATCCTTCTCCAGACATCCCAGTGGACCTACAACAATTCAAAATATAGTACACTGCAAAGAATAGTAAGACATACAGTGTGATGAACAGTGTTCAGTAATCAGTGCCCAGTGCAGTGCAGTACAGTGTAATAAATAGAATGGAGAACAGTGTGGTGCAGTATAGTGAATAGCGCAATAAGCAGTATAATACAGAAAGTAGTGTATCGAATGGTAAAGATACCTGGTCAGGGGTCAGCCGATCTAGAGACACCTGGAATCGATCAAGATCCTTCCCTCCGGCTTTCTTTCCCTTCAGCTCACGGGACCACCGGGCTGCACGAGGAATAACCAGAGGGTCTGTCGCAGAGTTCGTCAGAACGTGAAGCCCGAGGAACTCATAGGTCCAAAACTGCAAAGAAGAAGATGTCAGTTAGCAGAAATAATAGATAACAAATATAGATAAAGAACTACAGAAGTAAACCATACCTTCCAGACCCTCCAGTATCCCCTAATACTGAGCTCCTGAGGGAACCGGGTCAGTGTCCTCATGAAACTGTAGAGGGTAGCCAAAGCAGCGCCGCCCCAGTCGTACGAAGCGACCCGATCAAGATGAGCCAGGCCGCCCAAGTAATGTAAGTGAATGGTATTCTCCTTGTTCGACAACAAGGAGGTACCGAATATTTACATAAGAAAGCCTCGGGCGACCCACTCGTAGTGGCGAGACTCGGTGCACTTGAAGTGTTGGAAGCGATCGAAGAACCAGGTATATCGGACCCGATCCCGGTCCATCTGCGCTGGAATAGCCCTGAGAAAATACATAAGGGCATTAGTAGACTGCGCAATGGTGGGATCGAATGGGATGAAAGCTCCTCCAACTCGAATGCCGGTGATGAGGGCCAAGTCCAGAGGCGTCAGAGTAGCCTCGAAGGTGGTGAAATGGAAGGTGTTGGTGGTATCCCACCACCGCTCGGCCAGGGCTGTCAGCCATACCCGATCATTGCTCGTCCTACCCAGCAGGGGTATAAAGCGAGCAAAGCCGAAGGCATTGATGTAAGCCCGGCTAGGAGCAGGGAGGGCATCATACCACTCCAACATCTCCCTGGAGGTAGAACCTCCGAAGCCCCGGACATAATGATCAACCTGTAAAAGAAGACAAATAAAGAACATATAAAGAATAAATCGAGCAAGCAAAGTGCAGAAAATATCTGAAGGCAAAGTCCTATGGAACTAGGCGCCCCAACCCTAGGTTCATGTGCAAGTGACGACCCTTCGGTTTCTTTCAAGCCCTAAGAAACTAAGCACCCTAACCCTAGGTTCGTAATTTCTAGTGACCCTAGGCACTGGTGCACCAGACAAATTTCTATCATTCTATATTAATTTTCTTCCCAAGTATATAAAAAAAAATCTCCATTTCTTTTGACATTTGGTTTTGCTCCGTAGGATTAATTTTCTAGGAACTTTCGAAAATTGGCCCCAATCATAACAAAAATAAAAAATAATAATAATATAAAAAAATAAATAATAACAAAAAAATAAAAAAAATAAAAAAATCTTTCTAAAATCTTTGAGATTTTCTAGCATTTTTCGCAAAATTTATAGGATCTTCTAATAAATTTCTCAAAATTTTCTTCAAAATGTTTTGGATTTTCTAAGAATTTTTGCAAATTTCTAGGGATTTCTTAAAATTTTTCTCAAATTTCTAAATTTTTTCTTAAATTTATAAGATTTTCAAAAAATTTTCTTCAAATTTTCAGGATTTTCTAAAAATTTCTAAGAATTTCTAAAAATTTCTAGGATTTTCTTAAAATTTTCCTCAAATTTCTAAAATTTTTCTTAAATTAGAAGATTTTCTAAAAATTTTCTTCAAATTTTCAGGATTTTCTAAAAACTTCTAAGTTTTTCTAAAAATTTCAAAGATTTTCTTAAAATTTTCGTAAAATTTCTAAGAATTTTCTAAAAATTTCTAAAATTTTCTAAAAAAAATTCCTCAAATTTATAGAATTTTCTAAAAAATTTTAGTATTTTCTATAAATTTTCCTAAACTTTTCTAAAAATTTCAAAAATTTTCTTACAATTTTCTCAAACTTTTCTAGGATTTTTCTCAAAATTTTCAAAAATGTTCTTTTAAAAAATTTTTAAAAAATTTTCTACAAATTTCTAAAAAATTTTCAAGATTTTTTTTTAAAATTTGTTCAAATTTTCTAAGATAATAATAATAATTCGAGCATTTTTACTCTAAAAACAATTGCTCTTTCTTTGTTTGTTCAAAACCTAAGTATCCATACTATTTTAGCTTCTATTGCATAAGTACCTAAAGCTAAGATCAAAATTCATCAAGTCATCATCGTCATTCATCAAATACATTAAAATATATCATCATCATCATTCATCACATCATCATATAGGGGATCATAGGCATGCATTTACGTTTGAGATATTTCATGCTCTGTTATTAAACAAGTAAGGATGGAGTACTTACCGATGGGCGTCGATGAGACATGTGGTAGTCGGGCTCTCGCAGAAGAATGTCGGCAGCAATCGCATCATCAGGAGGCTCGTAGCGTCTCATCTCGCGCGGAACCATGCAATGAGGCAATAGTGCATAGGTGTGCGGGTCGAAGGGCGCCGAACGACCATCTCCAGCATCGGGATCCAAAAAGCCAGCAATCTCAGCCTCAACAGCAGCATCTGCAGCCGCCTGCGCCGCAGCAGCTGCTCGCGCCTCCTCAGCAACGCGACGGGAAGCAAGCCCTGCCTTGAGCACGAGGGCATCCATCGCAGCAGAGGAAGTGACCCCGCTAGCAGAGGGGTCCTGTCATGCCCCCGAGTCGTCATCCCCATGACCCTAGCCCGCCATGAAGAAGAATGGGATCACCAATAGCAGGGTGAACATCGTGAGAATGCTAAGAAGCAAAAAAGAAACCGGGAAAACAAGAGAGATGGGAGAGAGCTTGAGAGCACCGGAGTTTAGAGAGAGAGTGAGGAGGGAGCGAATAAACCAAAACTGCGCTCCTGGAGGGCCTTATGCGCGCCTGGAGTTGGCGGTCGCCAACTTCAAAGTGAGCGACCGCCAGGTTTCCCAAAAGCCACACAGCGACCGCCAGGTTCGAAGGGTTTTTACCCG
>JAULJZ010088775.1:0-12367 GCA_032270985.1 Heliamphora pulchella
AGTTGTTGTACTCAGTTACTGTGGATGAAACAAATGCTCTCAGATTATGGTCTTATCCAAGAGTTAGTAATTATCTAATGTGACAATACTAGTGCTATTAACATTTCAAAGAATTCTGTTTAGCACTCTAGGACTAAGCACATAGATATAAGGTATTATTTTATTCGTCAGTTAGTTGAGGATAACATTATCACCCTTGAATACATTGACACTGAAAGGCAACTGACTGATTTGCTGACAAAACCTCTTGAAGCACTTCGGTTTGAATTTCTTAGAAAATCTATTGAAATTGGCATTTTGAGTTAAATAAAAATATTTTTTTTTGTTTTTCTCATTCGTGCTCTTAATTCGTTTTAGTGATTTAATCTTACGTGAAATATATTAAAATACTGTCTGAAGGATTACTGCCAAGAAGATATGAAAGTATAAGCTTACTGTGAATCATTGAGACATTTTTTTCATATAATAATTACTGTATGTGCGGTTAAATATACACATGACAGAGACTGGATATTAGTTGAGAAACACTATTTAATTGATCGCTACAATAAAATCCCATTGTTGATATTAATGTCTATAACCACCCCTATTTGATTATCTATTCATTGCTCTACTCTCACTTAAAACTGTGTGTGCTATATAATACTTATAGAAATGACTACCTATATAAACCCTGCTTTCTCATTTGTTATAGTGTGAAAGCCGCTGGCTATGCTACTTTTTTGTTTTGTTTGTGGAAATGGCTACTTATATGAATCATGCTTTCTCGTTCATGTTAGTGTGCCAGCTGCTATTTATGCAACTATTTTTTCTTGCTATTGAAAATGGCTACCTATGTGAACTTTGTCTTTTCGTTCGTATTAGTGTAAAAGTCGCTAAATAGAGCAAAAATTTTTATATTTAGTTCTTTGTGAGGGGGAGCTTCCGTACATCTTTAACAGACATACATTGGGACTTTACTTAATTAGACTTCAAACTATGTGTTTTGACTGATTTTCAGTTGTGTCTATTGTATATTGATCGCACATATGGTAACCATTGCCCATGTGACTTAGTACCTCAAAGGTTTACGTTCTGACTTTTATAAGTTCTCCTTGACAGGTTTTCGTGACTTTATTTTCCCATATTTTACCATTGGGTTACTCTGATTTGTCTGAGTTTTTGAGTTACAGTGTTGAGTATCTGTTTTTTTTTAAATAATAAGTTATTTTTTGTCAAGATATCAAATTCATCTTTTTTGATCTTCTCATAATTCTCTGTCCTACTTCATCAGGTTTAACTCTGCTAGTGCACTGCTCGAGCTTCTATTTGTGCACTCGAGCGGTCCAAATGTTCCTTATGTCTCGAGTTGTTGCTTGCTCGAGCGGCCTTTTGTGCATTCGAGCAGGTATAAGGGTTGGCCTGCACCTCACTCGAGCGACCCTCTGTACGCTCGAGCTGCCTTAGCCTCTGTTCATCCACCACTCAAGTGGGACCTTGAGCGCTCAAGCGGACTGTCGTGGATTAAAAATTAAAACAGGGCTTTTCACTTTCCTCAGTTCATTCAGCTTCAAATCTCTCCCAAATTTCTCCTCGTCTCTTCCCTCTTGCTACGTGTTTGCACCAATCTCGCACATTAGGAGTTGATTTCATTGTCACATCACTAAGGTTAGATCAAATCCCCTTGTTTTATGTTCGATTTCATGATTTCTTCAACCTAGGATTTCGATTGGATGGAGTTGCGATTATGCTCGTGGTTTGTTTTCTGTGCTTGATATTTCGCACACTCTTAGTCCATCAAAATGAGTCTTCATTTGTGTTGTGGTTGTAAGTTTTTTTAACCCAAAGGTTTAGTTCGTTTGATCGAACCTAGGGTTTCTCATGGATCCTCTTTGCAAAAACCCTTGACCGAGCCTAGGGTTTATTGTCTAGGATTCTTGATGTGCCTTGTTTATCCTTTCATAAATGATTTTGTGTGCTTGGTTTCCTCCTTGGTGGTGGTTGGTGCATGAACACAGTCTCACCTTACACTAACCTTATCTTGCACACCACATGTTTGATGTATGGTCTGAGTAGTGTGCACTAAGCTTTTGAGAAATCTGAACATGCTTTTTTAATTCTATTATTAGATATTAAGGTTTCTGATATTTGTGAGATTGCATTTGTATTGAGAGTCTCGTGTTTCTGTGTTTCGCACCAACGACGAGAGTTGTTGCCATTTATGTTCCATAGTAATTGCTTTTGGGTTTTGTAGCAATTTCAGCATATTGGTTTTTATGATGGTTAGAGAAAGTAGGTTATGATTGTTGATATTTCCTTTTGACATATGTCTGAACTGAATATTTGCATTAGGTATTTGTGTTGCTACACAAATTCATGTTCTAATACATGTCATTTGGATTAATCTTTACAGAAACATGCCACCCCGCACAAAGAAGACTGTTGGGCGGTCTCAGACTCAGTATGATAAAATACGATTCATGTCTCTAGAAGGTGAAGAAAAGTTCAACCATTTGTTTGCTGACCAACCAGTTCTGTTAGAGAAGAAGGTAATTGTATATGATTTCACTAAGTTTAGAATTCCCCATATATTTGAACAACTAGGGTGGACCCCCTTCGTTCAAGTTAAAGGCAAAGTTTACGTAGATCTTGTTAGAAAATTCTACTCGAACATGTACAATTTAGAATTTGGTTCAAATTCAAGACCTATGTTCAAGGTAACTACATCCTTATGGACCCGAACTCTCCCATTGCTTATATGGGGTATAATAATCCTCCTGTTTCTGACTATCCTCCTATTCCCACTAATCCTAGTTGGTCGTACACTGAGATTGCCACAGCTTTGTGTGGCAAATCACGCGAATGGGTCGGTTGTTACATCTTTCAAAAGGAACTGACTCCTACTTTTTGTCTCTTAAACATCATTGTCAGTGCAAATATTCATCCCAGGGGGCATGTGTCAGACATTAATAAGGAGAAGGGGCTAGAACTTTTTCTTATTAGTCAGGGTAGACGGATAGACTTAGCTCGCATTTTTCTTCAGTCCATGCTAAAAGTTGCCCACGGCAACAAAAACGTTACCCTTCCTTATGGTCTGTTCCTCACCAATTTCATTAGATGTCTTCCTTCGTTTCACCCTCCCGATGGCCTACATATTGTGCACATTGCAAAATCTATTACCCGTCGCACTCATTCTCAGAGTGTTGCTCATATTCCTAATTCGGTTGCTATATCTGACTTTGAGGATGAGGAAGAGGACACAAACGACATTCCGAGCGCCTCTACACCTTTAGCACTAGAGGGGGAGTCTTCTCACTCTACTCTCCACGCCTGAGTCGCCTCTCTTGAGGCTAAAGATGATCAGCTTCAGCAGCAAATTGACGGGCATTTTGATCAGCTAGAGTTACTGATCTGAGATCCTTCTCCCATTGGCGGTTCTTCTTGACTTCATCCAGGTTCCACAAGGGGGAGTATTTTTTGTGAGAGGTATTTTTGGTGACATGTCACGTATTTTTGGTAAGAGGTATTTTTGGAAGTATTCTTGGTTTATGAAATTTTTAGTGGATGGTACATGATGGGTTATTTTGGTGTTTACGATACATTAGTTTATGATCTTGTTTGGTACATTGGTTTATTGGTACATTGGTTCAATTTTTTGGAATGTAGTGGCTTGCATATATAAATGGATGTATTCTTGGTAACTCTTCTTTAATGGTTAATTGTTAGTTTTGTGGTTGCTTGGGTTTCTATTTTGAAGGGTTGAAAGAAGCTTTTTGGCGTTTGAAGAACTATGCTTGGAAGATGACTTTTTAGTTAAGCCATGTGTGTTGTGTTCACCTGGAATTGACAAGGAAAAATTGTAAAAAAATTAATTTTTATTTTTTTTAAATAGCAATCCAGTGTGTTTTAAAGTCATTAGAACTCTATTAGATTTTAGGATAGAATTTAGAAGGTTTGATTAAATTTAGAATCCCTTTAGGATCTAGCTCTTAGCTATCCTTGTGTGATATGATATCTGAGTCCAATTTCAAGATTAAGTTCATGGTACAACTGTATGAGCTTATGGTACAAGCAATTAAAGCATGCCACAATAGTGAGGTTCGGCCACCTGACTACTCGAGCGCTCGAAGGACCGCTCAAGCGGATCCCAAGCATTTTAATTGAAATTAAATTCTGTCTACCTGGAGTTTAATGATCTATTTAAGGGTCATTAGGGATACACAAAAATCACTTTAGATATTCAATAATACAAAACTTCAAGATCATATCAGAAGATTGTTCATGTCTCTAAAAATCATCGAAGATCATTTGAGAGAAAAGTTTAAACGGCGTTCTAAGTTCCGATAAAGGGTTCTGCGAGAGAAGCTGCTACGAGGATTCGTTGCAGTAGGAATCAAGAGGAGAATGGTGAATGATGATTCGACATACAAGTTTAGGACTAAAAGATTGAGGAGTTGATCAAAGAGTCTGTAAGTTGTATTGTAACTGTTCGTGTGATAGTACTTAATTCCTAGACTTGATAATCCCGTGATTTTTTACCTGTTGGGGTTTTCCATGTAAGAAATTTTGCGTGTCGTGTTTTCTTTTTAGTTTTATTATTTCGTGAAAGCGATTGATTAAGTTGCTAAAATATTATTTTCTACTAAAAAAAGGGATAATCATATTTTTCATTGTATGGCTCAAATTTTATTCTAAACATCTCAAGACTTATCCAAACAACTCACAATAGTGGCCTTCATACCTTACCAAGCATAAAAATGTCATCACCAATCATTGTCATGATCAAATTCCGATTCCTTTACACAATTAAACACTTTTTCGTATTCTACTAAACTTGTCCATACATGTTTTAATTACTTATCAAAACAAAATGGGACCGGGTCCCTACAGTGCTCTTAAGCACAAGTTATACTTAGTATATATATATATTCAACTCAAACATTTTGCATCCATATATATATTTTAAGAAAATTTGCATACACGAGATTTCGTACAATTATAGACATTTTAAGAAACTATGCCAAAAAAAAGGATTTAAAGTGTAATGCATAAAATATAAAACAATCACCCATCTTAAGATAATATTATTTTATTTTATTTGTTTAGTTTTATTTTATTTTTTTTATCTTTTTATTTTTTAATTTACAAAGAGATAATAATATTAACTTAAAATTTTCAAAGTTCAATACATTTAAATTGTTACTGATCATTTCAAAGAAACACGACAAAACGATGTAAAATAAGAACTCAATTCATTCCCTCAGTTTTACAAAAATTATGTTAGGAGAAATATAACGCAATACAAGATTTGTTCGGTGGTCCAGAAAATACATCTTAATTAACAAACAACGATTACAATAAACTGAAATTACAGAAAACGAAATACAGAAATTAACATGAATAGACAATGTAAACCAAGTCCTACAAATGTATTTTCCTTAAGAATGATTCACCGCCTACCGAGGGTGTTGTAGGTTTCTTTACCAGCGTCACTCTTCCAGGATAAAACGGTTCCGAAGGTTGGAACATCTCCAAGGATCGGCTACGAACGTACTTTGTCTGCCTTTCTTTCTCTCACTCTCACAGTTTTGAAATCTCAGAATTTGTCTCTCTATATCTCACCTCTATTTCATACTCACCATCTATCTGTAAAAAATCTTATATAGGCATTCTCTCATGGGGGTTACATGTACCAAATGAATGGTATAAAAACATGAAATCAATTAGCCAATTGAATTTAGAAATCAATTTTGACCTATTGATTTCAGAATTCAAATTGGGGTTACAAAGAATTGAATTGCTAATGAATTCTGCCAATTGAATTCTACTATTATTCCAGCCAATTGAATTCATATTGCCAACAAATTAAACATAAGTAAATCAATTTCATGCAAAATTACTAATTTAATCACCACAAAAATATTTGTTACATCCATACATCTAAACTGTAAGCAGAAAAAAACAAAAAAAAACAAAAATTCCTTACTTTGGTGGCTTGAAAGAGAGAAATTTAAAAAGCCCTAAAAAGAACTTCATAGTTCAACAATGGTGGAAAATGGTGTAGGAGCCATAGAGTTCTAATAAAATAATTTAATCACTCAAACGCCTACAAATAAGATTTAATTATGAAAATTTAAGATTCTATGGAATAATTTTTGGCCAAATATAATAAAAAAATAAATAATTTTTTTTTTTGAACTTTCATGGAAGAAGAGAAAAGAAGAAGAATTACCCTATAAGGGAGCGGTTGAGTTGAGAAAAAAAGGAAAAGAAAAGGTTAGGGAAGAAAAAAAAGGGTGGTTGGGAAAAGAAAAGAAAAAGAAAAGAAAAAGTAAAAGTAGAGGAGAGCCTTCTGCCCTTCACTGAATTTTTTGTAATCATTTTCTCTCGTGATGTCTTAAAATACCTAAAAATATAAAATTACTTTTATTTAAAAGCGAGTAAATTAAAAAAAAAACAATCATTATAATTTAAAAACTTATGGTAGTATTTACATAATCACCCATTTCCCCCTCTTTATTATTTTTTTCTTTTATTTTAAAATTTTATTTTTTTGAATTCTCATAATTCTTAATTAACACATTTTATTCTTATAGTTTATTTTGTAATTATTTTTATTTCATGAGCTTTATTTAAAGATTCGTAGAATAGTAGAGATCACACCATTTAAGAAAAAATTAAGAGAAATTGAATTATGGTAGTTTAGACTCATACAATATAGACTAATTGATATAGTAGTAAAAAAATGATAAAATCATGAGTAATAAAAAACAGTAAGAGATGGGTAAATCTAAATTTACACGTGATTCTGTATTAAGAAGATATATGAACCAATTGAAACTAACCGAAGATATAACTTTAAACAAAACAAAATGACATAAAAGAATTAATTTGGTTTAAGCTCTTTTTAAATATTTTTATACAATAACAAATAGAGTTAATTACAGTAGAGTCCTATTTTTTAAACTTATTTTGGGGTAAGTTTTATTTAATTTTTAACTATATCAAAGTATCTCATTTTTAAAAGTTATTAATTACATAGATAATTTTATTCATTTTCTATAAAAATGCATTGTTTAATTAAAGAAAGTGATTAATACACCCTTAGTGACATGATATTGATATTTAGTTTTGTGTTTCGAATTTTAAAATTTTTGTTATGTACAGCTGTTTTAAAAAATAATTTTTTTTTAAAATTTACTCGTCGTAAACTATAAATCAATATCAATATTGAATACAAAAACTTGAAAATGAGAAATTTCTCATTTCCACAAAAAATGAGAATTTTATTGAAAATGAGAAATTAACAATATTTTGAATTAGAAATGAGAAAAATAAATAAAATAAGAAAATTTTCAAAAAATGAGAGCTTCTCAATTAATATTTAAAATTTAAAATCAATGTAATGCAATGTAAACTTAAAAAACGTTCATTTGTTAAAAATGAAAAATAATGTACAATGTACTAATATTATACAAATAATAAAAAAATTAACATTCAAAAGATGAGAAATTCTCATTTTTACGTGTAGAAAGTGAGAACATTTTTATTTTCTACAACACATTATCATCAAAAAGCTTATAATGAAAAAAATGATAACATTGTTAAATAAATACAAAAAATTACGAGAACAAAAATAAAATTTATGCTCAATTAATATTAATACTGATTAAAATTTAATTATGAGTTATTAAAATAGAAAGAAATATGATCACTTTTTCCTTAACTAATATATCGCCATTAAAAAATGAATGTAAATATTTAAAAAAAAGCAATAACATAATAAAAATGTTGTAATCAAGAAAAGTGAAAAAGAAACTTTAACAAATACAAAATATATACACACACACACACATATATATATATATATATATATATATATATATATATAGTGTTTTACATTAATTAGGGTTAAAATTGTCAAAATACTAATAAATTTTAAAAATAAAATGTTATAAAAAATTAAAAAATAAACAATACTTATTCCTAAACAAGTACTTAAAATAGAATCTCTCATTAAATTTTGCAAATCAAAATTTTCAAACTAAGCCTGTATTTGGATTAGTTTTTTTTAGTAATTTTTAAATTTTTTAACTTTTTTGTATAAAAGTAGGCGTCAAATTATAGTTTTTTGTGGAAAAAAAATGAAAAAAACTTGACTTTTTTTGGCTAGCTGACTTTTTTTGACTAGCCAAACCAAGTGATATTTTTTTTAATTTTTAAATTAAAAAAAATTTAACTTAAAAGCTAAGCCAAACACAGGCTAATATTACATGCATTACATGATCACAAACACTAGTATACAAATATAGGAACAAATTTATTGGGACCATAACAATGGCTCTTGTCATGTCTATGAGAAAATGCCCTATGGGTTTGGTAACTTGGTTAACTTAATAATGGAAATAGACACTTAAGGCTCTGTTTGGTTTAGTTTTTAAGTTGTCTTTTCTTGTAATTTTTTTTTGTCTTTTATGAATATTTAAAATTTTGTGAGATAATTTTTTTACTTTTTCGATTTATCATGATAAAATAAATTTAAAAGTATAGTCGTTTTTTAAAATATTAAAAAAAGTTCGTTAAAAATAAAAAAATCAACATAAAACCCTTAAAGTGGCTTTTTTTCATTTTATCTAAACTTTTTTTATTTTTTAGTCAAACTCTTTTACTTTTTTTATTTCTTATAATGAGAAAAATCGAAGAAATATCATCATTTAAGCTAAGATAAAAAATTTGCACTAAAAAACAAAAAATAATCACATAAAAAAGCTATCCCCACACGGTGCCTAAGTCCTCTGCACATTGGAAGCTCAATTCGCAATCTTTTTTTTACTTTTAATTCATTTTTAAAATTATTTTCGTTTTTCACTTTTGTGAAAAAGAAAAAAAGAGAGAACATTTGAGAACAAAATTGAAAAGACTACCACGAAAATCTAAAATCATATTAACAAAACTAGTAAAATGCTGTATCCAAATGAGGTCCTACGCCTGTTTGGATTAACTTTTATAACGCTTTTTATAAGTTTTTTTTGGTATTTTCTATACTTCTTTTTGTATTTTGATTCCTCTTTTTTTTTTACTTTTTTAAAATCCCTTTTAGGTAATGAATCTGAAAAGAAAAGACAAAAACAATTACTTTTATATTTTTTCTTAACTAAATAAATCTGAAAAGGTAAAAAAGGAAATTGGATTAAATTTGAAAAGTTTCATAAAAAAATTTAAAAAAATCTTATACAAAAGCCTTATTTTTAGACATGGCAAGATAGGTCCTAAGGACTTAAATTACCCCCATAAAAATAGCGCAAAATTTTCAACTGGAGGTCCGCTCCTACAATTATTTAATATTCTACAAAAATATTAATTACGAATATTACAAAAGAACAAAGTGTTAGCAAGTGTATAAAAAGTACATAATTCATTAGGCGCTATCAATTTTTTGGGACCAATCTATGCGAGACTTTGCCTCTACTTTAATTGGTCCCTCACAAGTGGACAATGAGATTAATCTCTTAGAAATTAGTTGAACTGCGCGTAAATTAATCCGAACACTTTAAAATATAAAAAAAAGTACATAATCCATTAATCTACTCTTATTCCTTTCTATTTTTCCATTTTTAATTCCCGTGCAGCCAGCATTAAGATTGTATTTGTATCATGAATTTGTAAAAAGATTTACCCAGAAAAGAAAATAATTGGAAAATAAATTAAATAAATTTGGCATATTTACTTTAAAGTAAATGCTACATTTTTCCTTTTAACATTTTCTTTTTTCACAAAATTCTTTCACAAATTTATGATCCAAACAGTGTCTTAATAGCTCAAGAACCAAGCAACTGATCAACAAATTGCCCCCTTTTGAAGGTTTTGCTTTAATACATAGGCTTCCTTTAATGGGGGTTTTTCCCCCCACAAAATGACAATAAGCTCCTTACTAGTTTTGTATCATTTGGACCCACGTTACAAAATTGCTAGTGGGCTATATTGGGTACATCTAACCCCATTTTGCTTCTCAACCACTACACTTATGAAGTAATTATTCGGTAATTTTAAAATACTACGTGTTATTATTTATTTAGTGTTTCTATTAAATTTTGTAACCCAAAACACTTTGCATGAGATAATATTGACTTATCTCTATTAAGTAGATGTGGGACAAAAATAATTCAGTTAATGCGCATCGTAAATTTTTGTTTGCACAAGAATACAACATAGGCATATCACGTGGTACTTTGAGAGTAGCCTATAATTTTTCACACTCAGTGCTAGGAAAATTGCCGTGTGTGTTATAAGGCATTGTTTCTATGCATTTAGAAACCAAATGATTGGAAACGAAACTATCCTTCGACCGTAGGAGGCCAAGGTCCCTTGCCTTTTTGCTTGTAATAGAATGCCAATGATCTATAACAATATTATAATGACAATTAAGTAATTATATTAGTCTGTCTATGGTCTCATTCATTGGCGTAGATAATGAGATCTCAATTGAAGTACTCAGCCCCCAACACTCTCATTGACTACCACTTTCTTTTTGTAGTGGACATTTTACATATTTACATAGAAAAATTCGCTTAGAAGAAAATATCACTACTTAGGTAGCCAAACAAAAGATGAAAGAAAAGAGTTTTGACGCTATTGATCCCATCCTGTTTTGCGAGTTTCTTAGCTCACAACAAGTTCAAATTTTAACTCAAAAATCGTTTAGTTAGTTGTTTTTCCTACCAAGTTGATTGATTCGAGTAAAATCCTTGAATTGAATTAGTCCTCGTTCTTGTATCGATGGTTTGTCCCAACCTTTTACTCTCCTTTTTTATATAAAAAAAGGTCGTGTACTCTTACTTTTCCCTTTGTTTAGGAGATTTTCGTCATTTTTTTGAGCTCTCTCTTTTTCTTTTTTTTCCTCCGAATTTTTTTATTGGTTAGAGAGATTTAAAAAAATTGGTTGGCCCTTTCTTCTAATGAATAGTTGTTGAATAATTTTTTAATTTACAGCAATTTTTACACCATTATTTATTTAATTGGTTTAAAAATATATCATATTTATTTTTGGTCAACCAAGGCTAATACAATTTCTGCATCAATTTTTTTTTTCTGATAAATAAAGTTATATTTTTGGTCAGCTTTTCATGTTATCTACACCTAACAAAACAAAATTCTTTGACATAAAGTTTAAAATTTGGCCTTTATGAATAAAAACTCCTGATTTGTCCGTACACGCAATCGAATAAACTCATGCATGTAAGAGTGAATTTCACGTGATCGTGTCGATTGAACTTTGGACTAATGTTTTTAAAGCATATAATAACTTCTCATTGGGTGCCCTCTGTTTCTTGGCCCACATGCACTGCCCCAAACTTGTTTTGGTCCCCTCCTCTGCACCTCCTCTTCCCCCCATCCTTTCCCCCAAGTGGCTATGGCCAACAAAAGCTATCAGCCTTCTATTCTTTGCTTTTTACCTTATTTTGTTAAGTTGCATAGAGTTCGATAAGTACTGTATACCATTCATTTATGTAGTTACAAATCTAAATCCGCAATGGATTAATAATGGGTTGTAAATTGCGGGTCAAGGCTTGTGGCTCCGAAGTGAATTTTTTTAAGAGTATTTTTAATATTTTTTTTCGAACTTCTAAATTGTAATTAACCCTAAAAAGTTTTTTTTAATTATAATCTAATTTTAAGCTGCATTGTTAAGTATCATGAAAAAAACTCACTAATTAAATTTGTTTTTCTTCTTTATTTAAGAGAAAAAACTATTCACATCTCAAATAATTTAAATTTTATTAAATAAAATTACAATAATATCCTCAAAAGTCAAATATATTCTCAAAAGTAAGAAATCAAAAAATTATCCAAAATATTAAAACTTAAAAGAATGAGAACATATTAGACATTTTAATAAGTCAAACCAAACTAAGTTTTTGTCTCAATCAATTATAATTTGATATAATATTAGACATTTTAGAGACCGGCGAGATGTAAATTTTTTACGCATAACACGTGGTTAGCTCCTCAGCCGACAGGAGCATATCTCAACTATATACACTACTGTAGATAGAGCTAGTTGTGATGTCTTGAAAAAAAAAAATATAATACAATTAACTAACTTAGAATTTGTAAAGTGCACCGAGTTCCAACAACTCAAACAACGAGGACAAACAACAGTTTCTGAATACGAGGCGGAATTTACTAACTTAGCTGAATATGCCCCGCACATGATTCACACCGAGCACATGAAGGTCCGAAAATTTGAAGACGAATTGAAGCCCGAAATCAGGAGAATGATTCGACCTTTAAGGCTAACCAATTACGCTGGCGTCGTTGATCGTGCGTTGATGGTAGAACAAGAGAACAATGAAAGCCGAAAGCTCTCCGAGAAACAAAAGTGTCAAAC
>JAULJZ010088796.1:0-33977 GCA_032270985.1 Heliamphora pulchella
CTCCAAAATAATTTAAGAAAAATAGTTTTTTTTATTAAAACAATTTATTGGATTTTTTAAGAAAATAGCTTTTTTTTTACATTAAAACAGTTTATTGATTTTGTAAGAAAACAATTATTATTTTTTATATTAAAATAGTTTTATATTTTTTTAGGAAAAATAGTTTCTAATTTTTTTATTAAAACAGTTTTGTATTTTTTGTTTTAGGGAAGGTCTATATATTGTTTTTAAAAAGAAGTTCTATATGTTTTATTAGAAATTTGGGTTGCGTAACGACATGATTTTCAATTTTCAAAAGCAAAATAAGAAAAAAAACAAGTAGAATATGGGGACGGAGAAAGATATATATATATATATATATATATATATATATATATATAAGTATATACTAGTCAGATATTTAACCGGGCTATATTGATAGGAAAAGTAAAATGCGATAAAGTAATGTGCGATAAAACAAAATGCGGTAAAGTAAATGACTATGAAGTGTAGAAAATCATTTCGTCAATGACATCAGCTAGTCATATACTCGTGCAGGTATTTCTACCACTGTTTGTAATTGTTACGTCACATGTACTCTCGACAAAAATGAGCTGCATAACTGATCGAAACATACTTTTAGCCGATTGTCCGCGCCAAAACTTCGGCTAAAAGGGGAGGGTATTTATTTTCTAAACGGGGAGAATTTTGGCTTAAAAAGCAAGAATGGCTTCGTAAATAATGGGACAAATACATAACAGATTTATTTTCTAAATGGACAGAATCTCAGCTTAAAAAGAAAGAACTGCTTGCAAATAGAAAAGTAAATGGAGCTTATTTGTTCACAACCAATGCGGAACCACAACTTAAAAAGCGAAATCTATACACAGAATAGAAAATAAAAGAAAAAAAAATAGAAAGGGGGAGCAAGAGAAAGTCGGTTTGTATTTTAAACTTGTAAAAGCCTCTAATGATTAGAAAGTGTCTTATTTTTTGCCTTAGGGAGGCTATTAGAATGGATTTTTGGTTTCTGATGAGGCCACTAGTTTTTTCAGTTTGGTGGTTGGTAAAAGAGAATAGAGCATGAGAGAGATGGAGACAATGGTTTGACACTTTTTTTGGCTGAAGAATTGATGAAACAGTGCTTTGGTTCTTGAAAATTGATCTCAAATGCACTGGTGTGGGTTATCTTATATAGGCAATGATTGGTCGGCTCTATAGAGCCGGTGACCACGCGTTACCATCATGCGGTGGGCCAAGCCGGCTCTATGGAGCTAGTGGCCACGTGTCAGGCACCCAACAGTTGGGTCTTTTGCTTAGCTATTAAGCAAAGAAAGGAGTACACAACGGGTGTGGTTTTGACCCAAGATAGTGTTACTAGGGTAAAAGAAATGTTCCAGATCTAACTATGAACTCTGTTTTCGTCAAATCATTCTGATTAATGGGTACAATATCTAAAAATAGTCGAACAGCAAACTTTGTTGCAATCTTGTGCTAGTCAAATGAATTCTGTCTGGGACAAAAATTACCAAAAGGAGCCAAGTTTTGACATAGAAAATTATGGGTTTGTGTTTTGGGATACTCGTCATCTCGAGAGGTTGAAATAAATATAGCATTTCTAAATCAAAAAGGCTATTGGATTGGGGTCAAATCTAATCGGAAATGATTCTACTTGGGGTTAGATTCCTTTTTCGAAAACAAATATGTGTGCATTATTGGTCACAGTCACATCATTCGTTTGACTAATCACCATATGAAAACAGCTAGAAATGAGTCATCAAGCCCTTCTCAGGCCAAAACGATCATTCGCGCATTTTGGATTTGAACACACAAAATGTTGCTCTTAGCAAACCAGACATTATTCTACTGAGAAAAGGGAAACTTTCCTTTTTTGATTTTTTTGAAGGGCTACTTTACCATTTTTAGCGCATTAGGCCTAATATCACACATTCCTGCATCAGATGCTTTTGGTTTTTCACAACTTCTGGTTGCTTTTGTGGTTCCGTAATAGTCAACGATTTCGATCTAGGTCTTTTTGTTTAGATCGTCTCAATTTCCACGTGTATTCTATTTTTGGGCACATCAGATTTGACATTGTGAATTCCTTCCATCAAATGCTTTGGGTCTTTTCAAGACATTTTGTGGCCTTATAATAATTAACGGTTTTGTTCTGAGTTCTTCTAGTTGGATCGTTATGGTTTTTTTTTCTCGCATGGTCATGAAAAAGAAAAATAAATGAAATTAGTTTTCCTTTTCGTGATTTTTTTAGGAGCAAGGCAAAAACGGGGTGTCAACAACTATCTTGAAGAAATGTATGGAAGGGAAGTACCTCGGCTGTCACGCCTCAAACACTAGGGTCACACGAAAGCCACCAAAACACCCATTTAAGAAAAATAGGTTTTAACAGTTGGAAATCAAAATACAACATTTGGATAAAAGATTCTCAAGTTCAATTCTCATAAAACTATAACATGCATTGTCATACATGAATAATCATATCGCCCAGAGGCATAAAAAACCAGCCCAAACAGGCGTCACACGTAACAGTTCATGTCTCAAAAAGGAAACATTACAGCAAGTCTTCCATCACCTCTACAACTAGGTCAACCCCACATGCTCACCTGAAAAAAGTTTTACGGCAAAAATCCCACACCATGAGCCGAAGCCCAATAGAAAAATAGACTGTAAACTGTAATACTGGTCATGTAATCATATGGTGGGAGTGAACTCGACCACAAAAGCCCAAAATAGGTTTTTCTCTAAAAAACCATTAGTTTTCCATCCTTGAAACATGCATATAACCTGATAGATATCATGTCACAGTTAAGAGAAAGCAGTAAAACATAGCATTCTCCACTCGGGACACGCCATCGAGAAAACATGATAAAATGTAATCCTATGTACCAACTTTGTCGACTCAAGACAAAGGCAATAACTATAGACTCTCGTCCATAACCCTAGGCCCACAGGCTTAGTAATGACAAGTTCTACACGGAGTCATGACAACGTAACTACTCAATTTACGGGTCAAGCCCGTGGGTCCAGAGCACCCACCAACCACTCAATTTACGGGATTCAACCCGAAGATACAGAGCATCTACTGCTTAGTTTACGAGACCTGAGCCCGAGGGTACAAAGCACCCAATCACTGAATTTACGGGGACTAACCAGAAGGTACAGAGCACCTACGCTGCGCACATTTTTGGATTTACACCGAGGAGCAATGGAAGCCCAACTCAACAATATGCACTGTCACGGTATATCTATGGAAAACATTTCAAACCAACTCACAAAATAGATATACAAAACATGTATATAAAAGAGATCCCATCCATGGACCATGGAGATTAACAACATATGTAAAAATATATTTTCACCAAAACATTTTAGAAGTTGAGACTCAACCCCGAGGGCTAGCTCCAAACCTTCACAAACACGTTTTCCAAAGTTTTCGTAAAACTCCATTTGAAACAACACTAAAGCCCCAACATAGGACCCCAATCGACTGGCCCAAGACCCCAGTAGACTGAAAAAATCACTGGAAAAAGAGTTTCAAAACAAAAGCAATTTCAGTCGACTGACCCCCTGGTCCAATGGACTAAACTCCATAAAGAAAGACCCAGTCGACTGACCATCAAGGTCCAGTCGACTGAACATTCTCAGATTTTGTTTTTGAGCTACGAATCAGCCCAATCAAACCCAAAACGAAGCCTCGAAGCTTCCATCAAACGCCCATGGACTCACACATGTCCAAACCTATCACCATAGGCCTCAAAAACAGCATCCAAGACCGTTTTCATCCAACCAAATGCCGAAAAACAATTTTAACCCAAAACTAAATTTGAAACATAAATCACTTTTCATGTGTTTTTAAATGGTAGAAACACATAGGATTACACGTAGTACCCTCTAACAGTTATACAGTCTTGGATCCTACCTCAGTGAGTTCAAAACTCGACGTCTCGATCCATGTGCAAAATTGAGCTTTATCAGAATCAAATTCTGACTGGATGGATGCATAGACCTTGATGCCGATACTAAGGATCAGCAGTTGATTTATCAAAACCCAATCCCCGGGCCCCCAAGAAGATAGAGAGAAGGCAGAGCATTTGGTGAGTCTCAAAGTAAGAGAGAGAGAAGGAGAAGATATTTTGATGAAAATATCTAACGGAAGATATTTATAAGCAAAATATCTCGAAAATATCCTTTTTTTAAAAAATTTTAAAATTTACACAGTAACTCCCTACAACCCCGGGAACCAACCCCGCATGCTGAGATAAACTAAAACATGCATCAAAATGAATAAATCATACATTAGGGACATATATATGCAAAATACATCATATATATATGTCTAAAAAGAGACGGGTTCAGGTCTCAACTATCCCCTCTTAAGGAATTTTGCCCCTGAAATTCACTATAGGGTCACAAAAGAAAAAGCTCCGGATATCTAGCACGCAACTTCGACTCCAGCTCCCTTGTAGCTTCTTCAATCCCGTGATAAAGCCATAGGACCTTCACATAAGCAATTGTTCTGCCCCGCAACACTTGCTCCTAAATGTCAAGAATCTTCACCGGACGCTCCTCATAAATGGCATCCTCATCCACCCGTAGCTCAGCCCAATCTAACACATGTGACGGATCAAGCTCGTACCTCCGAAGCATAAAAACGTGAAACACATTATGCACAGATGCTAACCGAGGTGGCAAAGCCAGACGGTAAGAAACCTCCCCAATCCTGTCAAGAATCTCAAAAGGTCCAATAAAGCATGGTGATAGCTTCCCGCTACGACTAAACCTCATCAAACCTCTATGAGGTGAGACCTTCAGGAACACGTGATCCCCCACTACAAACTCCAAAGGTCGTCTCCTCTGATCTGCATAACTCTTCTGGCGGCTTTGAGCTGTCTGAAGACGTTGGCGAATTACTACGATCTTCTCTGTCATCTCCCGCGCCAAGTCGGGTCCCAAAACTGTGTCCTCCCCCACATCTGTCCAACATACTGGTGACCTACATGGTCTACCATACAGAGCCTCATACGGTGCCATCCCAATACTGGACTGATAGCTGTTGTTGTATGCAAACTCTGCTAACCGTATATGATCCTCCCAAGAACCTCTAAAATCAAGGACACATGCCCTCAACATATCCTCCAAAATCTGTATGGTCCTCTCAGACTGACAATTCGTCTGGGGGTGAAAAGCAGTACTGAACATCAAGTTAGTCCCCAAAGCCTCCTGAAGACTCTGCCAAAAGCGTGACGTGAAGCGCAGGTCTCAATCAGAAACAATTAACACTGGAACTCCATGCAACTAGGAATGGCAGTGGGGTGGGGCGGGGCGGGGCCGGGGATTAGTTCCCCCATCCCCATCCCCTATTTGATCGAGGCGGGGACGGAGGAAAATATCAGGGAAGTGTGGGGAACGGGGCGGGTACGAGGATATTTCGGGTATAATTTTTAAAGTTTAAAAGAGTAATATTAATAAAAGTTATAAATAATATAATAATAAAAAATAATAGTTGATGAATTAATATAACTAAATATACAAAATATAAGAAATAAAAAAGAAAATTAGAAATAAATATAATATTTTAATATTTTAGAATTATTATATTTGTAAAATATATATGTTATACATATATTAATATTTAAAAAATATTTATTTTATGTAATCGGGGGCGGGGAGAGCAAATACCGTCCCCACCCCGTTTGTTATCGGGGGTGGGGAAAACCCTACAAAGTGGGGTGGGGACAGGACGGGGCGGGGGAAATTCCCATTCCTACATGCAACCGGACTATCTCTTTAACATACAAACGACTCAGTCGGTCCACTGAATCCTTCAAGCGGATGGGGAGAAAGTGTGCAGACTTCGTCAACCTATCGACCACGACCCAAAAGGCGTCGTGTCCTCAAGGTGAGCGAGGAAGTCCTGACACAAAGTCCATCATGACGTTCTCCCACTTCCATTTAGATACCGGTAACGGTTGTAACAATCCTCCCGATTTCTAGTGCTCCACCTTTACTTGCTGACAAGTAAGGCACCGAGAAACAAACTGAAGCACGTCCTTCTTCATCCCTGTCCAATAGAACTGATGACGTAAGCCATGGTACATCTTCGTGCCTCCAGGATGCACTGCAAGGCATGAATGATGACATTCATGTAGTAGATCATCTTGGTCATCTTGGCATGACTCGGGCACAAACAACCTCCCAGCTAATCTCAGAATCTGGTATGAACCCACAACCCGTCCTGCTTTATCCTCTCCACTAGCAACACGATCTCGTATCATCTGAGCTTCCTGATCCGTCTGCTGGATCTCTAACACTCATGTAATCAATGTTGGTCGTAAAACTACTGAAAACAAAGTGGCCTCCATCGCTGTCTCCCCAAGGCATAGATCAAACTCCCCAATCTGTCTAAGCATGTCCCATTCTCGTATAGCAACAGAAGCTAACGAGCCATGAGATCTCCTACTGAGAGCATCAGCTACAACATTGGCCTTTCCTGGATGATACTGCAAGTCAAAATTATAATCCTCTAACAACTCCATCCATCGTCGTTGGCGTAAGTTCAGATCTTTATGCAAAAATAAGTATTTTAAGCTCTTGTGATCGGAGAAAACCTCGAAATGCTCACCACAAAGATAGTGACGCCATGTCTTCAAAGCAAAGACTACGGCTGCCAACTCCAGATCGTGTGTTGGGTAGTTCTTCTCATGGATCTTCAGCTGCCAAGAACCATAGGCCACCACCTTCCCTTCCTGCATCAGCACACCACCCAAACCGTCATGTGATGCATCACAATACACTGTATAGCCCACGCCTCGGTCTAGGATAACCAACACTGGCGCACTAGTCAACCTTGTCTTCAGCTCCTGGAATGTGGACTCACAAGATTCACTCCACACAAACACAAATCCCTTCTGAGTCAGACGCGTCATCAGTGCAGCAAGTCTCGCAAAGTCCATCACAAACCGTCGATAGTACCCTGCTAAGGTCAGAAAGCTACGAATCTCAAAGATGTTCTTCGGTCGCTCCCAACTAGTCACAGCATCTATTGTCGATGAATCCACCGCTACTCCACCTGTCGCCACTACATGTCTGAGAAATCTCACCTCAGTCATCCAAAACTCACACTTCTCGTACTTAGCGTACAAGCAATGCACTCTCAAAGTCTGCAGAATAATACTCAGATGGTCCTCATGCGCCTCCCTAGTAGGTGAGTAGATGAGAATATCATCTACAAACATTACCATGAAACTGTCCAAGTACAGATGAAAGATGCGGTTCATCAAACCCATGAATGTCGCTGGTGCGTTCGTCAGACCGAACGGCATAACCAAAAACTCGTATGATCATAGTGAGTCCAGAAAGTTGTTTTCTCTATGTCCTCGTCCCTAATCCATAACTGGTGATATCCTGATCTCAGATCTATCTTCGAAAAGTAGCTTGACCCCTTCAAATGATCAAATAAATCATCTATCCTTGGCATAGGATACTTGTTCTTCACTGTCACCTGATTCAACTTTCGGTAGTCGATGCACAAACGTAAGGATCCATCCTTCTTCTTCGCAAAAAGAGTAGGAGCTCCCCACGGTGAAGTACTTGGGCGTATAAACCCCCTCTCCAGTAGCTCATGAAGCTGTACCTTGAGCTCACGCAGCTCATCGGGTGCAAACCGATAAGATGGTATAGATATGGGAGCAGTCCCTGGAATCAACTCTATAGAGAACTCTACCTCACGGCTTAGTGGTAACTCAAACAGATCATCTGGGAAGACATCAGAATAGTCACAGACCACCGGAGGTAACTCCCCTCGAACCCTAACCTCATCATCCAACAGAAGGGCTGCAAAGAGGAAGCCCAGGTTGCTCTGGTTCCGCACGACACCGGGCATAGACACCAAACCCTTATCCCGGTCACCCATGAAACAAACGTAATCTCCTGCTGGTGTACAGATCATTACCCTCCGTCGATCGCAATCGATGAATGCACGATAGGTGGTCAGCCAATCCATCCCTAGGATGACGTCAAACGCGGTCATGTCTAGAATAATGAAGTCGAACTCTAAACAACGACCAGCGACCTCCAACACACAGGATCTACACACCAGACTCAATGTCACACTCCCACTGACTGGGGTCTCCGCTCTCAAAGCACTACCCAATAGGTTGATTTTCAACCCCAAAGCATATGCAAAGGCAGATGATATGATCGAATGTGATGCACCCGTGTCTATGAGAACACTGGCCCATGATCTAAAGACTAGAAGAGTACCTCTAATCATGGGGGTGGTAGCAGCAGCAGTGGGCACGACCGGTGCTCTGGATGAACGGGGATCTGCTAGAACATAAGCTCTGGCCAGTGCACTGTGGCCCTGAATTGTAGATTATCTACCTGACATCACTAAAGCACCCCCTTTTACAAATTTGGATGGTTGACGTCCCTGAGCGGATGGAGTAATAGAAGCTCCAGCTGTGCTCCCCTGTCCGGGGCAATCCCTGCGGATGTGCCCTGACTGGACACACTCAAAACAAACCACTTGCCCTCTTCCCTGAGCCTGCGACTGCAACTATGCCTGAACAGGTGTTGCACTCCAGCACTCTGTCGCACGATGCCCTGGCTTCTGGCATCTATGACAAAGTACCCTCTGATTTGACCGTCTCATTGAGGCTACGGGATGTGTGGATGTAGAAGACTGTGGCAGATACGACCCCGCCAGATGAGAACTCAGACTAGATGTCCATCGGCACTTGTTCTCCCTGCGCCCCTGATCCTGTGCGCGTCCCCCTCCTGGCTGACCCTTACTATTCTTGTCTCTGCGCGTCTCGCTCAAGGTGTCTTCCACCTTTATGGGCATATGTACTAACTCAGTGTAGACCTGCGTTTGGAATGCCGCTACTCTGTCCCTAATAGCAGGCCTCAAACCCCTCTCGAATCTGTTCACCTTGAACTCATCAGTAGGTATGATCTCCAATGCAAACCGGGACAAGCTGGTAAACTCGGCCTCATACTCAATAACTGACATACTCCCCTAAGTCAGAAATAGGAAATCCTCTCTGTAGCGATCCCTCAGTGTCGTTGGAAAATATTTTTCCAGAAATACTTTCATGAATGCCTCCCATGTACCTGCCACAAAAGTCTTGGCGAACTTCCACCACATGTGAGCGCTTCCCCTCAGTTGGAAGGCAGTGCAAGTGACCCTCAGATCATCTTCCTCTATCTGAAGCGAATCCAGGATTCTGGTAACCAGCTCCAGCCACTCGGTGTCCACAGTGGGATTGGGATCCCCAGAAAAGATAGGAGGGTCCAGATGGCGAAACTCACGCATCGCAACCGTCGCCCTCGGTTCTGATATACTCTCCCTGCCCCTAGTAGCCTCAGCCAGTTGCCGGATGGAGCTGACCATCTCACGCAACAGATCTTTCTTGGTAACAGGTCCTTGGGGTGCATTAGCATCCCTAACATCTGGGACTGGAACATCCATTCAGGCAGAACCACAACCTCGGCCTCGACCACGGCCTCGTCCACCCTGTGTAGACATGACTCTATACGAAAGCAAGATAGTAGGTTAAGCTTCCCATAAGATGTTATTGCCAACGTAAAAGATAGATAAGCATGCTAACACATAGCTACGTAATATCATGTCATCACATCTCACATAACGAGGAGAACAAACAAGGAAGACTCGTCACTCTGAACCACCTACTTAGATTTCTTGCTAGAAATCACGTCCGTGAAATGTGTCTCTAACATGGCTCCCAAGTACGTTAATTCAAATGCCCGAAAGCAAGACTAATCAGTCCTAAGATCTAATCTCCATACCCACATAAACAAGCTATCATACACTAAAACAAAGGCAATCAAGCAGATGCACATCCTCACAAGGTGATGTACCCTCATTCCCATAGCTCATAGGTATTCGAACCCAGAGCTCTGATACTAAGTTGTCAAGCCCCAAACACCAAGGTCACGCTAAAGCCCACCAAAATACCCATTTAAGAAAAATAGGTTTTAACAGTTGGAAATCAAAATACAACATTTGGATAAAAGATTCTCAAGTTCAATTCTCATAAAACTATAACATGCATTGTCATACATGAATAATCATATCGCCCAGAGGCATAAAAAACCAGCCCAAACAGGCGTCACACGTAACAGTTCATGTCTCAAAAAGGAAACATTACAGCAAGTCTTCCATCACCTCTACAACTAGGTCAACCCCACATGCTCACCTGAAAAAGGTTTTACAGCAAAAATCTCACACCGTGAGCCAAAGTCCAATAGAAAAATAGATTGTAAACTGTAATACATGTTATGTAATCATATGGTGAGAGCGAACTCGACCACAAAAGCCCAAAATGGGTTTTCCTCTAAAAAACCATCAATTTTGCATCCTTGAAACTATGCATATAACCTGACTGATATCATGCCACAGTTAAGAGAAAGCAGTAAAACACAGCATTCTCCACTTGGGACACGCAGCCGAGGAGACATGATAAAATGTAATCCTATGTACCGACTCTGTCGACTCAAGACAAAGGCAACAACTATAGACTCTCGTCCATTACCCTAGGCCCACAGGCTTGGTAATGACAAGTTCTATACCGAGTCACGACAACGTAACTACTCAACCTACATGTCAAGCCTGAGGGTCCATAGCACCCACCAACCACTCAATTTTTAGGATTCAACCCGAAAGTACAGAGCACCTACTGCTTAATTTACGAGACCTGAGCCCGAGGGTACGAAGCACCCAATCACTCAATTTACGGGGACTAACCCGAAGGTACAGAGCACCTACGCTTCGCACATTTTTAGACTTGCACCGAGGTGCAATGGAAGCCCAACTCAATAATACCCACTATCAAGGTACATCTATGAAAAACATTTCAAACCAACTGGCAAAATAGATATACATCACATGTATATAAAAGATATCCCATCCATGGACCATGGAGATGAACAACATATGTAAAAACATATTTTCACCAAAACTTTTTAGAAGTTAAGACTCAACCCCGAGGGCTAGCTCCAAACCTTCACAAACACGTTTTCCAAAGTTTTCATAAAACTCCATTTAAAACAACACCAAAACCCCAACACAGGACCCCAGTCGATTGAAAAACTCACTGGAAAAAGAGATTCAGGACAGAAGCAATTTCAGTAGACTAACCCCCCTAGTCCAGTCGACTGAACTCCTAAAAGCATGATCCAGTCGACTGACCATCAAGGTCCAGTCGACTGAACTTCCCCAGATTTTGTTTTTAAGCTACGAATCAGCCCAATCAAACCCAAAATGAAGCCTCGAAGCTTCCATCAAACGCCCATGGACTCACACATGTCCAAACCTATCACCATAGGCCTCAAAAACAACATCCAACACCGTTTTCATCCAACCAAACGCCGAAAAATAGTTTTAACCCAAAATCGAATTTGAAACATAAATCACTTTTCATGTGTTTTTAAATGGTAGAAACACATTGGATTACACGTAGTACCCTCTAAGAGTTATACAGTCAAGGATCCTACCTCGGTGAGTTCAAAACTCGATGTCTCGATCCCCGTGCAAAATCGAGCTTCACCAGAATCAAATTCTAACTGGATGGATGCGTAGACCTCGATGCCGATACAAAGGATCAGTAGTTGGTTTACCAAAAAACAAAAAAATAAGTCCCGGGCCCCCGAGAAGTTAGAGAGAAGGCAGAGCGTTTGGTGAGTCTCAAAGCAAGAGAGAGAGAAGGAGAAGATATTTTGATGAAAATATCTAACGGAAGATATTTATAGGCAAAATATATCGAAAATATTCTTTTTTAAAAAAATTTTAAAATTCGCACAACAACTCCCTACAATCCCAAGAACCAACCCTGCATGCTCAGATAAATTATAACATACATCAAAACGAATAAATCATACATCAGCGACATATATATGCAAAACACATCATATATATATATATATATATATAAGTCTCAAAAAGAGACAGGTCTGGGTCTCACATCGGCCATGGAAAAAACAAATATGTGTGTTATTGGTCACGATCACATCATTCGTTTAACTATTCTCCATATGAAAACTGCTGGAAATGAGTCATCGAGCCCTTCTCGAGGAAAAATGGTCATTCACGCATTTTGGGTTTGAACACACAAAATGTTACTCTTGGAAAACCGGACATTATTTTACTGAGAAAAGTGACTAAGAGAAAGTTAACTTTCCATTTTTGATTTTTTTGAACGGCTACATTACCGTTTTTGGCGCATCGAGTCTGATATCGCAAATTGCCCCATCGAATGATTTTTGGTCTTTCACAACTTTTGGATGCTTTTGTGGCCCTGTTATAGTCAACGATTTCGATCTGGGTCTTTTTGTTTAGATCATCTCAATTTCCACGTGTAATCTATTTTTGGGCACATCAGATTTTATATTGTGAATTCCTCCCATCAAATGCTTTTGGTCCTTTCACAACATTTTGTGGCCTTTGTGGCCTTATCATAATCAACGGTTTTGTTCAGAGTTCTTCTAGCAGGATCATTATGGTTTTTTTCTCGTGTGGTCATTAAAAAGAAAAATAAATGAAATTAGTTTTCTTTTTGGTGAATTATTTAGGAGCGAGACAAAATTGGGGTGTCAACAACTATCGTGAAGAAATGCATGGAAGGGAAGTACCTTGGCCATGGAAAAAACAAATATGTGTGTCTTATTGGTCATGGTCACATCATTCGTTTGACTAATCTCCATAGAAAAATTGCTGGAAATGAGTCATTGGGCCTTTTTCGGGGCAAAACAGTCATTCGCGCATTTTGGGTTTGAACACACAAAACGGTTCTTTTGGCAAACCGGACATTATTCTAATGAGAAAAGGGACTAAGAGAACGTTAACTTTCCATTTTTGATTTTTTTGAAGGGATACTTTACGATTTTTGGATCATCCGGTCTGATATCGCAAATTCCTCCATCGGATGCTTTTGGTCTTTCACAACTTTTGGTTGCATTTGTGGTCCTATTATAGTCAATGATTCTGATTTCGGTCTTTTTGTTCAAATCGTCTCAATTTCCACGTGTAATCTATTTTTGGGTACATCAAATTTGATATTGTGAATTCCTCCCGTCAAATGCTTTTGGTTCATTTCAGGATGTTTTGTGGCCTTATCATAATCAACGGTTTTGTTCTGAGTTCTTCTAGCTGGATCATTATGGTTTTCTTCTCGCGCTGTCATGAAAAATAAACATAAATGAAATTAGATTTCTTTTTCGTGAATTTTTTAGGAGCGAAGCAAAAATGTGGTGTCAACAACTATCTTGAAGAAATGTATGGAGGGGAAGTACCTTGGCCATGGAAAAAACAAATATGTGTGTGTTATTGGTCATGGTCACATCATTCGTTTGACTATTCTCCATATGAAAACTACTGGAAATGAGTCATCGGGCCTTTCTCGGGGCAAAACGGTCATTCACGCATTTTAGGTTTGAACACACAAAATGTTTCTCTTAGCAAATTGGACATTATTCTATTGAGAGAAGGGACTAAGAGAACGTTAACTTTCCATTTTTTATTTTTTTGAAGGGCTACTTTACTATTTTTGGCGCATCGGGTCTGGTATCGTAAATTCCTTCATCGGATGCTTTTGGGTCTTTCACAACTTTTGGTTGCTTTTGTGGTCCCGTTATAGTCAACGATTCTGATTTAGGTCTTTTTGTTTAGATAGTCTCGATTTTCACTTCTAATCTATTTCTGGGCACATCACATTCGATATTGTGAATTCCTTCCATCAAATGCTTTTGGCCCTTTCAGGTCTTTTTGTTCAGATTGTCTTGATTTCCCGTCAAATACATGGAAGGGAAGTACCTCGGGCATGAAAAAAAACAAATATTTGTGTGTTATTGGTTATGGTCACATCATTTATTTGACTAATCTCCATGTGAAAACTACTGCAAATGAGTCATCAAACCCTTCTCTGGGCAAAACGGTCATTCATGCATTTTGGGTTTGAACACACAAAATGTTGCTCTTGGCAAACCGAACATTATTCTACTGAGAAAAGGGGCTAAGAGAACATTAACTTTCCATTTTTGATTTTTTTGAAGGGCTACTTTACCCTTTTGGTGCATCGGGTTTGATATTGCAAATTCCTCAATCGGATGCTTTTGGGTCTTTCATAACTTTTGGTTGCTTTTGTGGTCCTATTACAGTCAACGATTCCAATCTAGGTCTTTTTGTTCAGATTGTCTCGATTTCCACGTGTAATATGTTGTTCGGCACATCAGATTCGATATTATGAATTTCTCTCGTCAAATGCTTTTGGTCCTTTCAAGACATTTTGTGTCCTTTGTGGCCTTGTCATAATCAATGGTTTTGTTTTGAGTTCTTCTAGCTGGATCATTATGATTTTTTTCTCGCGTGGTCATGAAAAAGAAAAATAAATGAAATTAGTTTTTCCTTTCGTTAATTTTTTTGGAGTGGGGCAAATATGGGGTGTCAACAACTATCTTGAAGATATGCATGGAAGGGAAGTACCTCGGCCATGGAATTTGGCCAACCTAAGGGTCTTTTATCAATAAACACTTGTATTCCCAAACTTGTACAATCAATAAAACTGGCGATGTTCATTTTTTCTCTAAGTCCAAGGGACATGTTTCTTTCTTCTAAAGGGGCCAATTCGACCATGAGATTAGAATAATCTCGAGAATTAGAAAAAGTCCAAGGGTTGGAATAGTCCCTTTTCATTCGAGACCACTTCGACCATGAGATTAAAATAATCTCAGGAACTAATAAAGTTCTATGGGTTGGAATCCTCTTTTCATTCGAAGCCAGTCGGCTATGAGATTAGAATAATCTCGGGAACTAGAAAAGTTCCAAGGGTTGGAGTAGCCCTTATTCGTTGGAGGCCAGTTCAGCCATTAGTTTAGTAGACTTGGGAAAAAATTTCCAAGTATGGGAGAAAGTCCTACTCTACCCAGGATGAGCTAAGCTTCTCTTGGAGAGATGCACATATATTCAAATTCTAGCCCGTTTAGGTGAAGAGTAGTATGAATATATCAGCTCCCATCTGCAGTGTCACGCCCCAAAATCTGGGGTTACGTGAAAATCCACCAAACATCCGTTTTATATGAAAATATAGATTTTCATACATTGAAATTCGCCTGTTGAAACCAAAGGAAAACCCAACAAAGTATATATCTCATATATAAAAGACACACAGTTTCAACATGCATACAGTATATCGCCTTACAGCGTACAAAACCTGCCTTTAGAAACAGGTAAACCAAAAAGGAAAACTATAAAAGTCTTCCACCACCGTGGGCACCACCAAAGCTACTCCTCATACAAAGCATCACCTGAAAATGGTTTTACAGAAAAATTTTCACCCGTTAGCCGAAACCCAATAGAAACAGATAATAAATTATAAAGCAGGAAGATATGTAACCATAAGAGTGGGAGCTAAACTCAACCACAACCCGAAAAGGTTTTTCACAAACCCTAAGATTTCCCATCAGACTACACATGTCTCCCAAAACGGTTTTAATAACATAAAACCCTGTGTTCATCCTTCAAACCATGTGATGCAAATATTACAAATAACCAACCATAGTTAAGGAAAAATAGAATTCAAAACATTGTTCCCTCACGGAATGTACCATCATGGAAAAGAAAAAGAATATGATCCTATGTACCGACTCCATCACACGACAGAGGTAACAACGATAGACTCATGTCCATTATCTAATCCCCATACATCATGGGACCAGTTAGATAAACATAAGTTCTATATGAAGCACCATAACGTAAAGCTCAATTGATGAGCCAAAAACCCGAGGGTACAGAGCACCCAACCACTCAATTTAAGGGGACTAACCCGAACGTATAGAGCACCTACGCTGCACACGTTTTTGGATTTACACCAAGAGCAACTCGTGCCAAATACCTGCCATCCCGGTATATCTAGATAATCTTCTAAAAATTGAACTATAACATCAACAACTACAAAACCTCTTTGCAAATATACATTATACATGTATATAGATTCATCCATCGACATGGAGACCAAACAAAACATTTCAAAATATTTTCCCGAAAAGCAGTTATAAACACATGTATAAGCAAGAGATCTAATCCATGAACCATGGAGAGATCAAACCAAAACATGTAAAAAAACAAATTTTATGAAAACATTTTAGAAAGTGAGCCTCAACCCCAAGGGCTAGCTCCAAACCTCCGGTAAACACGTTTCTCTCAAAGGTTTTTGTAAAAACCTCCTTTGTAAACCATCCTTTGCCCAAACAAACCACCCGAACCATCAAAACCAACACCAAGCTCTCACATAGGGATTCAGTCGACTGGCCCAAGCCCCCAGTCGACTGAAATACTCACTGGAAAAGAAGGACCAAAATAGAAACAATTTCAGTCGACTGACCTCTCAGGTCCAGTCGACTGAACTCATAGCATGATGATCCAGTCAACTGAACTCACCCAGAAAGTGTTTTTGAGCTACGGTTTTTGCATTATTTTTCTTCCAAACCTCAAATCAAGCCCCCAAATATCCACCAACAACAACACACCCAAGCCTCGCGTCAAAACCTCGAAAGGAAACCCTCAAAACACACTTCTATCCACCGAAAATGCTAAAAAATAGTTTTAAATCAAAAACCAGATCTAAAATATAAAATCACATTTCACGCGTTTTAAAATGGTGAAGTAGCATAAGATTACATATCGTACCCTTATACAGCAGTAGAATTCGAGATCTACCTCGTTAGGTCAAAAACCTGATGCCTAGATCTATGTGCAAATTCGAGCTTCGTCGAAATCAAATTCCGTCCGATGAATGCGTAGACTACGAAGCCAATATCAAGGATCGGCTACTGGTCCGTCAAAACCCAAGCCCCGGGCCCCCGAGAAGTTAGAGAGAAGGCATAGAGAAATAGAAACTTAGGAGTTAAGTTTTGAAAATATCTTTTGAAAATATCTAACTCCAGATATTTATAGGCCTTTAAAATATCTTTTTTTTTTAAATTTGCAACGTAACTCCCCACGGCCCCCGGGACCAACCCCACATGCTTAAAAGAACCAAATCATGCATGAAAACTCATATAGGCATATTAAAGTGAAATAGCTAAAAAGTCATTAAAACACCTAACATGCGTATATATCAAAAATCAAACGGTACAGGGTTTCACAACTCTCCCTCCTTAAGGAATTTTGCCCCCGAAATTCACTACAAGGTCACGAGGTGAACAACTCTGGGTATGTCGCACGAACCCCAGACTCAATCTCCCAAGTTGCTTCCTCAATCCCGTGATGAAGCCACTGAACTTTGACATAAGCAATAATTCTCCCCTGCAACACCTGTTCCTTCGTATCTAGGATCTTCACCGGGCGCTCCTCATACGTCACATCCTCATCAACTCGCAGCTCAGTCCAATCTAATATATGAGATGGATCCGACTCATATCTCCGAAGCATAGAAACGTGAAAGACGTTGAGCACAAATGCTAACTGAGGCGGCAAAGCTAGACGATATGCTACCACCCCAATCCTTTCTAGGAACTCAAATGGTCCTATAAAACGTGGTGATAGATTCCCGCTATGACCAAATCTCATCAACCCTCTGCGAGGCGAGACCTTAAAAAACACATGTTCCCCCACAGCAAACTCTAATGGTCTCCTCCTCCGATTAGCATAACTCTTTTGGTGGCTCTGTGCTGTTACCAGACGCTGATGAATCACTATAATCACCTCCGTCGTTTCCCGCACTAAGTTGGTTCCCAAAGCAGCAGTCTCTCTCACCTTTGTCCAACAAGCAGGTGATCTACACGGCTTACTATACAAAGCCTCATACGGTGCCATCCCAATACTGGACTGATAGCTGTTATTGTATGCAAACTCTGCCAATGATAGATGATCCTCCCAAGAATCCCAAAAATTAAGAACGCAAGCTCTCAACATGTCCTCCAAAATTTGAATGGTCCTCTCAGACTGACCATCGATGTGACGATGAAAAGTTGTACTAAAAGTCAAGCTCGTCCCTAAGGCCACCTGAAGACTCTACCAAAAGCATGATGTAAAGCACGGGTCTTGATCAGAAACGATAGTTAGGGGTACTCCGTGCAGTCGGACTATCTCCTGAATGTACAATCTGCTCAGTCAGTCCACTGAATCCTTCACACGTAAGGGAAGAAAATGTGTAGACTTCGTCAATCTATCCACTACAACCCAAATAGCATCATGTCCCCTCGGCGAGCGTGGAAGTCCTGATACAAAATTCATGGCGACATTCTCCCACTTCCACTCAGATACAGGCAACCGTTGCAATAAGCCTACTGGTCTCTGGTGTTCCACCTTCACTTGCTGACAAGTAAAGCAACGAGAAACGAATCGAATCACATCCCTCTTCATTCCTGTCCACCAGAACTGACGACGTAGATCATGATGCATCTTTATACCTCCCGAATGCCCTACAAGACGTGAGTGATGAAACTCATGTAGCACCTCAGCACGACACGACTCTGGCACAAACAATCACCCTAACAGCCTCAGACTCTGATCTGAACTCACCATCCATCCCACTGTATTTGACCCACTGGAAATGCGGTCCAGTATCATCTGAGCCTCTTGATCGGTCCTCTGAGCCTCTAACATGCGTATAACCAAGGTGGGTTGTGAAGCAACTAAATATAAGGTCGCATCTTCTGCTGTCTCCCCGAGACACAAATCAAACTCCCCAACATCCCTAAGCATGTCCCACTCTCGCATAGCCACAAAAGCTAATGAGCCATGAGATCTCCTACTGAATGCATCAGCTACGACGTTTGCCTTACCAAGATGGTACTGCAAATCGAAGTCAAAGTCTTCCAACAACTCCATCCATCGTCGTTGGCGAAGATTCAAGTCATTCTGTGAAAACAAGTGCTTTAGGCTCTTGTGATCAGAGAAGACCTCGAAACGCTCACCATAGAGATAGTGACGCCATGTCTTCAAGGTAAAAACCACGGCTGCCAACTCCAGATCATGTGTCGTATAGTTTCTCTCATGTGTCTTCAACTATCAGGATCCATAAGCTACAACCTTGCCTTCCTGCATCAGAACGCAACCCAAACCCTCATGTGAAGCGTCGCAGTACACAGTATAACCCAAACCTCGCTCAGGAATAATCAGAATTGGTGCACTGGTCAATCTCCTCTTCAGCTCCTGGAAAGCTGACTCACAGGACTCGCTCCACACAAACGTGACTCCCTTTCGCATCAAACGCATCATCGGTGCTGCAAGCCTAGAGAAGTCCTGCACAAACCACCGATAATAACCCGCTAGACGCAGAAAACTATGGATCTCAAAAACATTCTTTCGTCGCTGCCAATCCGTTACTGCATCAGTCTTCGTCGAGTCCACTGATACCCCATCCTTTGACACCGCGTGTCCAAGGAATCTCACATCTGTCATCCAGAACTCACACTTCTCGAACTTCGCATACAAGCGATGTTCCCTCAGAAGCTGTAGGACAACATGCAGATGCTCCTCGTGTATCTCCCTCGTGGGTGAATATATCAGAATGTCATCCACGAATACCACCACAAAACTATCTAGATAAGGGTGGAAGAGACGGTTCATCAAACCCATAAATGTAGCTGGAGCGTTCGTCAGACCGAACGGCATAACCAGAAACTCGTAGTGACCATAGCGAGTCCGAAAGGCGGTCTTCGCTATGTCCTCATCCCTAATCCTCAGCTGGTGATACCCTGACCTCAATTCAATCTTTGAAAAGCAGCGCGATCCCTTCAGCTAATCAAACAGGTCGTCAATCATAGGCATAGGATACTTATTCTTCACGGTTACCTGGTTCAGCTTCCTATAATCTATGTACAACCGCAACGAACCATCCTTTTTCTTTGCAAAGAGCGCTGGAGCTCCCCATGGCGACGTACTCGGCCGTGCAAACCCTTTATCTAGCAACTCCTGCAACTGCACCTTGAGTTCTCTCAACTCAGCCAGTGCAAAACGATACGATGGCCTAGAGATAAGAGCAGTTCCTGGAACAAGATCAATAGAGAACTCCACATCTCGACTCGACGGTAGCTCAAACAAATCATCAGGAAAGACATCTGGATACTCACAGACTACAGGGGGTAACTCCCCTCGAACCTCACTCAAATCATCTAACCTAAGAGCAGAAAAGAGGAAACCTAAGTTCCCTTGAATCCGAGCCACACCAAGCATAGACACCAGGCCCTCATCCCGATCACCCACAAAGTAAAAGCAATCACCCTCCGGTGTACAGATCGACACTCTCTGTCGCTCACAATCTATATAGGCACGATAGATAGTAGGCCAGTCCATCCCTAGGATGACATCAAACGTGGTCATGTCTAGAATAACAAAGTCAAACTCTAAACAACGACCGACAACTTACAACACACAGGATCTACAGACAAGACTCAACGTCACACTCCCACTGATTGGGGTCTCCACGCTCATAGTACCACCCAACCAGTCCATGTCCAGCCCCAAAGAAGATGCAAAAGCAGAAGATATAAACGAATGTGATGCTCCGATGTCGATAAGGACACTGGCCCATAATCTATAAACTAGAAAAGTACCTCTGATCATGGCTGGTGTAACATCAGCATTAGGTGCAACTGGTGCTTTGGAAGCACTGCGATCAGCAAGAACGTAAGCCCTGGCCTGAGGCAATCTGGTCTGCCCACCGTAGCCCTGAGTCGATGGCTGCCTCACCGACTGCACCGAAGCACCTCCTTCTGCAAACCTCGATGTCTGCTCCCTGGGTTGCTGCGGAGCCTGTCACCTCTGTACAGATGAAGCAGCAGACGCTCCTGTCGCACCCTGAGCATTCCCCTCCCTAGGACAGAGTCTGCGGATATGCTCGGACTTACCACATCCAAAATAGATTGGTGGGTCTCTCTCCTGTGACTAGACGGGCACTGAACTTTGAGTCTGGTCGTTCTGCGAGCACTCAACTGAACGATGTCCCGATTGTCCACATCGATAACAAATCAACCCTCCCTGTTCTGGCCTTCCTGTCGAGGTCACTGAAAGTGTAGGTACAGATGATTGTGGATGATATGATCCAGCAAAATGAGAACTAGGTCCAGACCACCTTCGGCGCTTGTTCCTACGCCCCTGAGACTGTGCATCCTCGCTGCCCTGCTGGTTCTTGCCCTCTCTGACCCTGCGGCTATCTGCCAACGAGTTCTCTACCCGGATAGCAGCTTCCACAAGCTTGATATACACTCCACATCCAAAGCTGCAACCCTATCCTTGATAGTAGGTCGAAGTCGCCTCTCAAACCTCCGAGTGCGTAACTCCTCTGTAGATACCATCTCAGGTGCAAACCGCGATAGATTCGCAAACTTGGTCTCATACTGAACCACAGACAAGTTTCCCTGAACAAGAGAGAGGAACTCCTCTAGGTAAGTATCCCTCGATGATCTCGGGAAATACTTCTCCAAGAAGACTCTCGTGAAAGCAGCCCATGTCTCATTTATAGTGGTTTTGGCAAACTTTCACCACTCTCTAGCATCTTCCCGCAGTTGGAATGCCGCCAACTTTACGCGCAGAGCATCCTCGATATCTAGAGTATCAAAGATCATAGTGGCCACTTCCAACCACTCAGTATCCACCTTGGGCTCTGACTCCCCAGAAAAGATCGGGGGATCCAACCGCCGAAACTCCCGCATGGCCACAGAAGCCCTTAGCTTAGGTACCCGCACACTAGCCCTGGTCGCTTCTGCAATCGCTCTCATAGTGGCTAACATCTCTTGGACGACCTCAGCGCCGCTAATATCAACACCACCCATTTGTTCCTGGGGGGCAGGAATGTTTCCTTCCTTCGGAACCTGATCATAAGCACGACCTCGGTCACAGCCTCGGCCATGACCCCGTCCCTGCACTCCCCGCGTGGACATAATTCTATAGAAAGCAATATAACATGATAAGCTTTCCTTTAACATGCTACTACGAAACATAAACACATAATCAAGCTATCACATAGCCACGTAAGATTATGTAAACACGTCTCACATACCGAGGAGAACTAACAAGACGGACTAGCCAATTTGGATAATGTATTCAGATTCCTTGCTATAATACACGTCGGCCAAATGCACTTCTAACTTGGCTTCCAAACATGTTAAACCAAACGCCCGAAGGTAAGACTCACCAATCCTGAGATTCAACCTCCATTCCCACATATACATAACTATCATTCTCAGAAAGCTATTAACATGCTATAAACCAACGTTTAAACACATGCAAGAAAGCATACACAATCAACCTCACTAGGTGATAAACCCTTTTCCTATGGCTCTTAGGTATTCGAACCTAGAGTTCTGATACCAAGTTGTCACGCCCCAAAATTCGGGGTCACGTGAAAATCCACCAAACATCCGTTTTATATGAAAATAAGGTTTTCATACATTGAAATTTGCATGTTGAAACCAAAGAAAAACACAACAAAGTATATCTCTCATATATAAAAGACACATAGTTCCAACATGCATACAGTATATCACCTTACGGCGTACAAAACCTGCCTTCAAGAACAGGCAAACCAAAAATAAAAACTATAAAAGTCTTCTGCCACCGTGGGCACCACCAAAGCTACTCCTCATCCATAGCATCACCTGAAAATGATTTTACAGAAAAATTTTCACCCGTGAGCCGAAGCCCAATAGAAATAGAGAATAAACTGTAAAGCACAAAGATATGCAACCATATGAGTGGGAGCTAAACTCAACCACAATCCAAAAAGGTTTTTCACAAACCCCAAGTTTTCCCATCAGACTACACAAGTCTCCCAAAACAATTTTATTAACATAAAATCCTGTTTTCATCCTTCAAACCATATGATGCAAATATTGCAAATAACCAACCATAGTTAAGGAAAAATAGAATTCAAAACATTGTTCCCTCATGGAATGTACCATCGTGGAAAAGAAGAAGAATATGATCCTTTGTACCGACTCCATCACACGATAGAGGTAACAACGATAGACCCCTGTCCATTATCTAATCCCCATACATCATGGGACCGGTTAGATAAACACAAGTTCTATACGAAGAAGCACCATAACGTAAAGCTCAATTGACAGGCCCAAAACCCGAGGGTACAGAGCACCCAACCACTCAATTTAAGGGGACTAACCCGAAGGTACAGAGCACCTATGCTGTGCGCATTTTTGGATTTACACCGAGAGCAACTCATGCCAATTACCTGACATCCCGGTACATCTAGATAATCTTCTAAAAATTGAACTGTAGCATCAACAACTACAAAACCTCTTTGAAAATATACAATATACATGCATATAGATCCATCCATCGACATGGAGACCAACAAGCAGTTATACAACGCATGTATAAGCAAGAGATCCAATCCATGAACCATGGAGATCAAACCAAAGTATGTAAAAAAACATATTTTATCAAAACATTTTAGAAAGTGAGCCTCAACCCCAAGGGCTAGCTCCAAACCTCCGGTAAACACGTTTCCCTCAATGGTTTTTGTAAAAACCTCCTTTGCAAACCATCCTTTGCCCAAACAAACCACCCGAACCATCAAATCCAACACCAAGCACTCACACGGGGATTCAGTCAACTGGCCCAAGCCCCCAGTCGACTGAAATGCTCACTAGGAAAGAAGGACCAAAACAGAAACAATTTCAGTCAATTGACCTCTCAGGTCCAGTCGACTAAACTCATAGCATGATGGCCCAGTCGACTGAACTCACCCAGAAAGTGCTTTTGAGCTACAATTTTTGCATGTTTTTGCTTCCAAACCTCAAATCAAGCCCCCAAACATCCACCTACATCAACACACCCAAGCCTCGCGTCAAAACCTCAAAAGGAAACCCTTAAAACACACTTTCATTCACCGAAAATGCCGAAAAATAATTTTAAATCAAAAACCAGATCTAAAACATAAAATCACATTTCATGCATTTTAAAACGGTGAAGTAGCATAAGATTACATTTAGTACCCTTATACAACAATAGAAATCCGAGATCCCACCTCGTTGGGTCAAAAACTCGACGCCTCAATCTACGTGTAAATCCAGGCTTCGTCGAAATCAAATTCCTTTCGTATGGATGCGTAGACCACGAAGCCAATAGCAAGGATCGGCTGCTGGTCAGTTAAAACCCAAGCCCCGGACCCTCAAGAAGTTAGAGAGGTGGCAGAGAGAAAATGGAAACTTAGGAGTTATGTTTTGAAAATATCTAACACCAGATATTTATAGGCTTCCAAAATGTCTTTTTTTTTGAAATTCGTACCGTAACTCCCCGCAGCCCCTGGGACCAACCCCGCATGTTTAAAATAACCAAATTATGCATCAAAACTCATATAGGCATATTAAAGAGAAACAGCTAAAAAGGCGTTAAAACACCTAACATGCGTATATATCAAAAATCAAACGGTACATGGTCTCACATGTAGACACCCAAATTTGACCCCGCCCAATCTTAGGTGAATCCGATGATGAAAAAAGTTAGAATGGTGTCTCAGTTCGATCCTCGAGAAATGATCCAAGCTCGGTAATTGAACCCGACCATCAAAAACCATCAGAAACCTTCAAAACCAATGAAGTTGTACCAAACCATCGATAACTTGTTGCCCAAGTCATTGCCAGAAGTGGTGACCGCCATGTTCATTGTGGCCACTGCCAATAGAATCTTGTGGAACCTTTTCCAACATGGCGACCGCCAACTCCAACACGGCGACGCCAACTCACATTGTGGCGGCCGCCAACTTCAAATGGTCTGACGTGTCAAAAAATGTGTCAACATCTCATTGATTGAAGAACTCTATAAATACCGTGACTCTGGTACGTTTTCAAGGATAGAAAAAAGATAAAGAGATTTAGTGAGAGAAGTTCTGTCGAGTTGCCGAGCAATTCTGAGTTCCAACGCCGAAGCCCTACTGAAATACCGAGATCCGAACCTCCGATAATCCCAAACCCTTGCTTGGATCACCACCCGAGGATTGGACCATTGAAGCTCATTCCACCAACTTGAGGATTCCTAAGCAATTCAGGTATTTTGTTTGGATCCCCGATCTTTCTAACTCCATTTCATTTCTTTTGGAGTGATCGGGTTAAAATTCAATTTCAATATACGTATTTCTTTTAATTATATTCTTTCTTTACTTATTAATTACTTTATTTATGTTCTAGCATTTCATTTCATTTAGTTTACTTGTTTATTTATTTTCTTATTTGAATTAAGTTTAATTAAATCATTAAATAGTGCCAACATTTCTAGCAATTACAACTTGTTAATATTGTTAATTGTTATAATTAAAGCACTTACATAAAATGGTTGTAATTGTCAATATTACACCCATTTGATTTTATTATTTCATTTTTTTATGTCAATATTCTAACATTTATTTTCTTTTTCTTTACTTTCAATAGCATCCTATTTTATTTTCTTATAATATAACTTATTGTTAATGTCTTTTAGTTTAATGTTTCATTTCTAACTAGTACATTTTTCTTTATTTTCTTTTTAAGTACTAATTTAATGTTCTAGTAGACATTTTGTATTTTCTCTTTTTTTTCTTTTTTTTTTTCTTTTTTTAAATATAATTTATTTTTCTAGCATTTTCTTTTCTTTGAATGTAGCATTCTATCTTCCTTTATTATCAATTTTATTAATGCTAATGTTCTACTTTTTTTTTCTTTCTTGTTAATATTAGTTTAAACATTAATTTAGTTCTCATTTGCTAGTTTTTATTTATTTTTTTTTCATCTTGTTTTTCTTTTCTTTTAATATTAGTGTAATTTTTTTTTTCTAACATTTTATTATTAGTCTAAATCCCTTTTAAATGTTATATTTTCTCTTTTCTTTTCCTTTAAAGTTAGCTAAATTTTCTTTCTATAGTATTTCTTTTATTCTTTTGTTAAACCCAAAATTCACAAAAAGACTTTCAAGTTAATTTTCACTTTTAAATACCATTATAATTTTTTTCTCGTAATAGTTAAAACTCAATTACCCTTTTCATGTCACTTTTTTATTTTATTTTATTTTTTTTTCTTGTATTTTCTTTTAAAATGTAAAATGTTAATAACTAAATCTTTTTTTATTGTAAAATCTTCCTTTGTTAGCTTAACTTTTTTCTTCTATAATATTTTTTTTCTTTTCTTCTATTAACTACAAAAAGTACAAAATCATAAAAATATCTTTTAATATTCTTTTTATTCTTCTTATTTTTATCTTTTATGTAAATAATTAGATTTTTTTTTTAATAGCATTTTCTACCTTTCTTATTTTGTTAAATTTTTTTTTCTTTTCCTTTGAAACTTTAAATTCTCTTTAAGTATAAAACCCTTTCTTTTCTTTTGTTAGCAAACTTTTCTTTTAATAATTTTTTTTGTATGCATTTCTCAATTCTACCTAATTTATTTTCTACTTAGTTTAGTTTATTTTCTACCTAGTTTGCTTTGGTATTATACATATTGTGGTTATTTTCTTTAAAATCATGCTTTTAGCTTATTATTGCTTACAATCCATGTTTAGGTAATTTTAGTAATTTTAACATTTTATTCTTTTAACCAAATCATGTTAGTTTAGATTGCTTAAACAATATTGTATGTGGGTATGTTTCAAGTATCCTTTAGATAGAAATTATATGCCATAGGATTTAAGATTTTTCTTTTTGACACTTATGTGTGTTGGAGTGCTATGTACATATTTTATGTATTTTTCATATTTAATTTTGGATGTTTTCTATTTGCATGTATTTGAGAAATCATATTAAAGAACCAATGATGATTAGTAGAGGTCAACCTTACGGTTGGGCAAACGGGGTGCATAACACCTTCCCCGTTTCGAACCTTAGCCTCAAAACCCTCTTTCTCTGGTTGAACGTTTTAAAAATCAGTAGCTAATTTTATTTTTCTTAATTTTTTTCTCAAAAACTAAGTGGCGACTCTATTTTCAACAAAAAGGGGTTTTCAAATTTTGGTTTTCAATGTGTTAAAAGATTTTTTTAAACATTCTTTGAATTTCTTATTTTTGAACATTTTTCAAAATGACCTCCAAATCCCAACGCCACTGTATTTTCTGGCGACTTCGCTAGGAACTGGTTTATAAAATCAAATAAGAGGGCTAGATTTGAAAACGACATTGGTTCTTAATAAAAAGTTTCATTTGCAATGTCGCATGCATATGTATTGTTGTTCAAACTCCCTACCTGGTCGACCTGATACCCTGAAAGTTAATCCGTTTCAGGAATTGTTAGGAAGGCGGGCAAGCCTTACTGACTGTATGCTATCATAGGTGCAGTAAAAGAGTTTGGACATCCTGTTTGACCATGTTCTGCATGGGAGGTATATACCCGGCTCTATTCAGAAGGTACCATTTTTCAATTGACCAAAACTGGCCTTTTGCATATAGTGAAATTAGAACCCCCCAATTAGGTGTTGCTAACCCTAGTAGGATTATGTGTTTTTCTTCATTGCATGTTTTGTTTGTATATTGTTAGAATTATTTTGATCAAGTTTAGGCTAGTTCTTTCTCCGGGTTCGTCCAGGGTTTTCTGTTATACTTTGCTTAGGCCAGCTTTTCCTTCGGGTTCTTACTCGGGTTTTGTTTTTCACCACATTCGGTTTTTCCTACAATAGTTTTCTTTCTGAGGTCATACCCGTGTTTTATTTTAATACTTTGAAGGAGGTTTCTTTCCCCTCTGGGATCTTCCTGGGTCGTTGGTTCCCCCCCTTTTTTTGACATAGGCTCGTTTTCTCCAAACCCTCAACGTAGGCCCATTTCTTTCAAACCCTTGTCATACCTGTGAGAGTTATTTCCCTACCGTCATGCTGCCCATTTTTCCTTAGAATTTTTTTAGGTTGAACCAGTTCGGTCAATGTAGCTCTGTTTCCCCATTTTAGATGAGCGTGCCCTCTAGAATTTAGTTGTTTTCCCTTCTTAATTGTCTTTTTGGTTTTTGGGTTATTCCGTTATGCCGTCGGCACGAGCCCAACAGGGGCATTATTTTAGTCTCCATGTTTATCATCTTATGATTCACTATTTTGGGAATCCGAGATACTTGCTACCTGTTGTCAGAATGCTTGCCTGGAAAGAGTCTGATACTAGTTACTCTACTTTTGGGATTCAGGTGTTCTCTGTGAGTTTACCATTGGGACGAGAAAAGTACAGTCAACACACATTTGGGTGAGGTCAGGATCGGGCAGACTTTGTAGGGTATCAGAACAGCTGACTGAGTCAGCTGATGTGAGACCCTGACCCGTTTTCCTTTTTTGGTGTTTTTGGACTCGCGTTATATGTTTTCATTGCAGCATGTTTTTACTGCTTTTGATGCATGATTAGGCTTAGATATGCATGAGGGGTAGGTTCCCGGGGCCGTAGGCCGCTGTGGCACGAATCTCAAAATTTAAAAAAAAAAGATATTTTCCAAAACTTCTTCAGTTAGTTTTTCATTTTCTCTCTGCCTTCTCTCTAAGTTCTCGGGGGCCTGGGGCTCGATTTCCAACGATCCAACAGCGGATCCGTGGTTTTGGCGTTGAAGGCTACGCAACCATCCGGTCAGATTTTAATTCTGGCGAAGCTCAGTTTTGCACGTGATTCGAGGCATCGAGTTTTAAACTCTTCGAGGTAGGATTCTAGACCCTACTACTGTATAAGGGTGCTATGGATAAACGTGGGTGTTTTTAACGGGTAGATCTCGGTAGATCTGATTTTATATCAAAGTTGGTTTTTCGGTTAAAATCGGGTTTTTGCTGATTCATGTGGATGGAATCGGATACCGGGTGTTTCTGTGGTGGCCTTGGTATTAGGTAGGCGTGTGTATGTTTGAGGATGTTAAAAGGGAGTTTCTACGCTTCGATACGAGGTTTGGAGGTTGAACCCGTAGCTCAAAATCAGTTTCTGGATAGGTTCAATCGACTGGACTCATAGGTTCAGTCGACTGGAATGGTGTTCTTGAGGTTCAGTCGGCTGAACCTCAACGGTCAGTCGACTAGACAATGCTTTGAGGCATTTTGGTGGTTTCCAGTGGGTTTTTCAATCAACTAGGGGTTGGGTCCAGTCAACTGAATTTTAAGCTATTTTGTTGGTGGTTTTGGGTTGGTTCTTTGGTTTTCGATTGGTGTCCTATGGTATTCGATTGATTAATTTATGGGAATTACTTGATTTAAATACCTGTGGATCCCTTTTGGGTTTTGGTTGGTTGTGTGGTGGTTTTGGGGATAGTGTCGTGGCCTCGGGTGTGTGTTTAGGTGTCGCCCTCGTGGGTGATGTGCATGGTAGATGCGGTTTGTTGATGCATGGGTAGGTATGTGGTTTCCTGTAGGGGTTTGTGTTGGCGCGGGTAAGTGTCGTGGGTCTGTGATAGCCGTGTTGAGAGTGTTTAGGCCAGTGGTGGTCGTGTGGGTTATCTCCGTGTGTAGATGTCGGGTTACATGGCAGGTGGTGTCGTGACGTGATTTTATATGGTTATGTGCATATTTATTACTATTTACTTATGTACGGAATATGTAAGTAAATTACATAGATGATATCGTTATGTGTAACGTGATTTATGCTTTAAAACCTAGAGTTTTATGTGCATGTGACGTGGTCTATGAAACGTCGTATTGATATGTGGTTATATGCTTTAAATCCTGTTTAGGTTTGCCTATGTGTATGATATGGATTAGTTGAACTTGTGATCCAGTAGATGTATATCCTGGTTGATGATGCATGTGTGTATGTGTGGATGTATGAGGTAGGCTGTGAGAGCCGGTGATTGAGGTAGCCTGTGAGAGCCAGTGGATGAGGTAGGCTGCGAAAGTCAGTGGTTGACATAGGCTGCGAAAGTCGGTGTGAGGTAGGATGCGGGAGCCGGTGAGTAGGCTGCGGGAGCTGGTATGTGCGCTCTGTCGGCTGAAACGAGGTCCTAACGAGGCACTTGTGTGTATGTGGTATCCAAAGGCTGAAATGAGGTCCTGAGGAGGCATGTGTTTCATGGATTGCATGTATTGCATTTTAAGATGGATAGACCAATTTTCTTAAAACTGTTTTATCGGCCTACGGGAGTCGAAATATTGTGTTAACGCCTGCGGGAGTTGTAATACTAGATTTGTTTTTAAGACTCTGATGAGTAAAAAAAAACTTGGTTTGTATCCTCGCTTTCCCTTGCATGTGAAAATGATTTTCTAGCTCTGGTGTGTCGTGATCTAAAATTATTTTTAAATTTTTTTAATGGCTTGAAAGATAGTCAAAAATTGTACTTTGTTTATCAAGCATGTTTAGATTATACTGCATGTGTTGTTTAGAATCTGCTGAGTTTTGGCTCACGGTGTGGGATTTTGCCTTCTTTCAGGTACAGGTCACGGAGGTTGATCTGCAGGTGCTAAAGAGGTGGAAGAGCTGTAGTCTTCTTTTTTTTGTTCTTTTGTTACATATATGTTATAACATGTTTTACGGGCGTTGGAGCTGTGTAATGTTGCCATTTGACGTTTATACACAATGCATGTATGGTTTAAATTGAGAATGTATTCTTGGGTTGGGTATCATGTATGACCGTTTATGGGTGTTTTACGTGGCCTAGAATTTGAGGCATGACAACTTGGTATCAGAGTTCTGGGTTTGAATACCTATGAGCCGTGGGAAGGGGGTGCGTTCCCGTGTGAGGTTGATTGCGTGTACTTGACTGCATGTGTTTAGATGTTTGGATAACATGAACGTGATAGCATGCGGGTCGTATGTGAACAATGTGTATATGTGAGTATGGGAGTTGAATCTTAGGAGTGATAGTCTTGCCTTTGGGCATTTGGATTAACAAACTTGGGAGCCAAGTTAGAAACAAGTTTAGCTGACGTGATTTCTATCAGGGAATCTGAGTAGGGCAATCCAGATTGACGTGTCATTCTTGTTGGTTCTCCTCGGTATATGTGGGGTTATTTAACATGAACCTATGTGGCTATATGATAGCATGCTAAGTGTTTATCGTTTATGTTCATGCTATGTGATGCATCTTATACATGTTGTTTCCTTTTATATAGATGTGATCTGGGCGAGGAGAGGGCGAGGCCGTGGTCGTGGCCGTGCTGGCCAAGGGGATGTTCCTATCCCTGATGTTGGGGATGCTAATGCTCCTCAAGGACCGATGGACGCTACGGAGCTGTTGCGTGTGCTAGTTAGTTCTATCCAGCAACTAGTTGCTAGGGATGAGCTTGTTAGGGAGAGGGAGGCGGTGCCTGAGGCGAGGGTTACAGCTGCGATGCGGGAGTTTCGGCGTATGGATCTGCCTACTTTTGCAGGAGATCCTGATCCTCTTATGGTGACAGAGTGGTTGGAGCTGACGACTCAAATTCTGGACACATTACAGATTGTGGAGGATGAGATACGAGTTCCTTTGCCACCTTTTAGCTAAGGGGTGCTACTCATGCATGGTGGAGATATGCCAGGGGCACAATGGGGGCCACATGGACAGCTTTTACGGGAGTGTTTCTGGTGAGATATTTCCCAGCTTCGAGGTGGGACTTATGTAGGGAGGAGTTCTATTCTCTTACCGAGGGGACTAAGGATATCATGCAGTACGAGGCCAGGTTTACGAGCTTGTCTCAGTTTGCATCGGAGGTGGAGTGCACAGATGAGTTGCTTTCAATGAGGTTTGAGCGGGGATTGAGGCCGGCGATCAAGGAGCGAGTGGCTGTGATGCGATATCATGTGTTTAGATAATTGGTGGAGGCAGCAGCGAGGGTTGAGAATGCTTTAGCTGAGACTCGAGCTTCGAGGGAGACCAGGACTTCATAGGGTGGGACGGAGGTACAGACAGCTGGGCGTGCCAGCAAGAGGCAGAGGTCCTCTGGTTCTAGCTTCTACCCATCTGGACCACAGTAGTTTTCAACACCATCACCATCTGTGGCTTCGTCTAGAAGGCCAGAGCAGCGGGAATTGACCTGTTTTCGATGAAGACAGCTGGGGCATCGCACAGCGAGTTGTTTACAAATGAGACCATCCCAGAGTTTGACACCAGTGCAGCAGCAGGGGAGGGAGCCACCAGTTTGCTTTGGGTGTGGACAGTCCTGACATATTCGTAGGAATTATCCTCAGGGAGGTAGTGCACCGAGTGGAGAGGACACACCAGTGGGTTCGTATGTGCCAGGTTCAGCTGCGTACTGATAATGGCCTTCTACAGTCCAGGTTTCCCGAACGACAAACAGGGGAACTTCAGTTCAGTCGGTGCGACAGCTGATAGTACTGAGTACTGGTGGTCAAGATAGAGTGGGGTTGCCCCGAATGTATTCTCCTACAGCTCGCGGTTCATCTAGGGCACAGGTCGTGCTGGAGGATGCTGATATGCCTTCAACGAGCAGAGGTACTTTTTGAGTCTGTAGGCTTTGGGCCAATTTCCTTCATTGCATCTGTTTGGGGTTGGTTATGGATCTCGTGGATCTGTGCTGTGTTGAGGCAGTGGTTAGTAATGATGTGAGGTTGGGATGGATTGTAGATTCTGAGTCTTTGACATAGTTGGCCATCGTTTAGGATGCCTGACCTTGTTGACTATATCCTAGGGAGGTTTGGCTGACCATCTTGTGTGCCTATGTCGATTGCGATCGACGGTTTGTTGTTTTGACCTTGAGTTGAATTTCGAGGGTGAAATTCCTTTAAGGGGGCAGAGTTGTGAGACCCTGACCCGTTTTCCTTTTTCGGTGTTTTTGGACACGCGTTATATGTTTTCATTGCAGCATGTTTTTACTACTTTTGATGCATGATCGGGCTTAGATATGCATGCGGGGTAGGTTTCCAGGGCTATGGGCCACTGTGGCACGAATCTCGAAAATTTTCAAAAAAAAGATATTTTTCAAAACTTTTCCAGTTAGTTTTTTGTTTTCTCTCTGCCTTTTCTCTAAGTTTTTGGGGGCCTGAGGCTCGATTTCCAGTGATCCAACAGCGGATCCGTGGTTTTGGCGTCGAGGGCTACGCATGCATCTAGTCTGATTTAAATTCCGATGAAGCTCGGTTTTGCATGTGGTTCGAGGCGTTGAGTTTTAAACTCTTCGAGATAGGATTCTAGACCCTACTGTTGTATAAGGGTGCTATAGATAAACATGGGTGTTTTTAGCGGGTAGATCTCGATAGATTTGATTTTATATCAAAGTTGAATTTTGGGTTAAAATCGAGTTTTTGTTGGTTTCGGTGGATGAAATCGGGTACCGGCTGTTTCTGTGGTGGCCTTGGTGTTAGCTATAGGCATGTGTATGTTTGAGGATGTTAAAAGGGAGTTTTGAGGCTTCGATATGAGGTTTGGAGGTTGAACCCGTAGCTCGAAATCAGTTTCTGGTATGTTCAGTCGACTGGACTCATAGGTTCAATCGACTGGATTGGTGTTCTTGACGTTCAGTCGACTGGACCTCGAGGGTTAGTCGACTGGACAATGCTTTGAGGCGTTTTGGTGGTTTCCAATGGGTTTTTTAGTCGACTGGGGGTTGAGTCCAATCAATTGAATTCTGGGCTATTTTATTGGTGGTTTTGGGTTGGTTCTTTGGTTTTCGATTGGTGTCCTATGGTATACGATTGATTAATTTATGGGAATTACTTGATTTCAATACCTGTGGATCCCTTTCGGGGTTTGGTTGGTTGTGTGGTGGTTTTGGGGATCGTGTCGTGGCCTCGGGTGTGTGTTTAGGTGTCGCCCTTGTAGGTGATATGCATGGTAGATGCGGTTTATTGATGCACGGGTAGGTATGTGGTTTGTGTTGGGATGCGGAAAAAATTATAGAACCGGCACCGTGACCGTTAAAAATGGCGCGTGCGTTTTTCAAGAAAAAAAAGAACGGTATTAATCTAAACACTGTTATACCTTTATGAAACTTGTTGAAAAGTTTCAAAAACTCCTGAATACGTTGAAGATGACCTAACAATCTTCTCACGTACATGCCGAACGCGCTACGACGATCACGGTGTGTGGGCACCGATGTCGATCGAAGTTATTTTCTTCTTTGGTTTCTTCTCACACTTAGTCTCCAAGAAGCAATAATGAAAT
>JAULJZ010088797.1:0-12364 GCA_032270985.1 Heliamphora pulchella
TAGAATAAAATCAAATCAGAATAAAATCAATCTAATCAATCTAATATTCTAATCAATCTAAATCTAATATTCCAACACTCTGTTTGCCTAAAGATGTTGCTGCTAGCAGCTTCATGCTGGTTGATAATCTATATAGCATTTGATAGAATATGATGAACCGGTTCAGCACCCCATCTAAGACAATTTAAATTAATCTTTGTGACAATATAATCATATAAATTAAAACAAGGAGCCTGCCGGGCATGCAAGCATACTAATTCAACAAGTCAATAAAATCTTATTTAAATTATCCAAACAAAAATAAAATCTTATTTAAAGCTGTAAATAAGATTTTAGTAACATAAATGAAATTTTACTAAAATAAATTAAAAAAAAGAGAATTGATACTAAATAAGATTTTAACAACACAAAAAATAAAGAATACAGAGAAGAGAAAAAATATTAAAATCTTGTTTAGTGTGAAGAGGAATCAATTTTTTGGTTATTGAGTTGAGAAAAATAAAGAAAAAATAAAAAAATCAATCATAGTAGGCAACAGAAACAAATGATGAGGAGAAAAAACAAAGAGTAGAAGAAACAAAATGGAAATAAATGGAGAAGAATTGGAAGAGGAGGAGGAGGAGTTGGAGGAGTACGAGGTAGAAGAAGGGGTTGAGACAGAGAAGCTCTTTTCTCATGGTAAACTTAGACTTCTCCATCAGATAAAGACAAGAATGGGTTTGCAATGTATTTGTGTTGTAGAATTAATGAGGGGTAAAATTGTAACTCAAATAAAGGGCAAAATTGACATTTTATAGAGGACGAAAAAAATACAGTTCATTGGTGCTATTGAGGCTTTATATACTGCTAATGGAAAAATTGTAACTCAAATAAAAGGCAGAACTGATATTTCATAGAGCTAATGGACTAATGGATGGAAATGGATAATGGATTATTTCCAACTCGTGTAACTTCCGTCGACAATAAATTGCCTCGTGGAAATATTTTTTAAACTGTGAACACAGTACTTCACCCCATTGCTCAATTCGTGGCTCTGATGTTTTATCCTTGGAAATATTCCACCGGCCTTTGCGCGTCTTCATCGTCGTCCTCTTCCTCTTCCTCCTCAAATGACCCCCTCTCTTGGCGCTGCATAAAGACGCCTGCCAATCTCGAAGTTCCTTATTGCTCTATCAGAATTCAGGATATAGAAGTTCCGTATCGGGAACTGCAGTCTCAATTGAAGCCGAAGAATGACAAGCGTGCCGCTAACACCGGCGAGTTTAGAACGACGAATGAGGACCTCGAACCTGGGGTTCATCTGGAGGCCTCTGTGGGGGAAGGAGGTAACGGGATTTCTGGAATTCAAGTTCCCAGACAACGTTTCATAGCCATCTCTACGTCAGAGCTTTTGGATGCAATTGTACTGATGTTTGACTCACAAGAAGAGATCGATCAATTCCTTCTTCTGTCTTCGTAAGGTTCCTGCTCCTAGGATAACAATTCTTCTGTTCCACGGGGTTTTGATACCATTTGGTTGGATTTGAACTGAGTCGGCTGTCTTATTATGAATCATTCATTGAGTATTCCGTTTTGTTTGTCTGTGTGTTTGTGTGCGCGCTTGAACGGCAGGTAGAGGGCAAAGGACCATTTCGACTTTAGGGGATGTGAACTCTCACATTTCGCAACCCTTCCTCCCGCGCTCATTCTTTTTCATCTTATCGTTTCAGTACATCTTCTGTAGTACCTGAACGAATCAAAATATAGACCTTACATTTTATTCGAATGTGTAATTACTTAAAGGGCTTTCCACACAAGGTGAAAGATGATTATTGCATTTCTGCTCTCTTTGTTTTTATGAAGAGCGGGACACTCCATTTCGTTCGAATAATCTAGTGAATACCTTTGATGGTTTGGAAATAATTGATTCGCCCCATGCCCCAATGATAATATCTTTTTCAATTTCGGAAAACTAAGGGCCTCACCTTGTTCAGAATTGGAAGTTGGATTTGAAAGAATTTGAATAGGAAACCACTACCCTATCACTAGGAAAATGAATAGAAGTATTTTTATTTTATTTTATTTATCCTTGATGCAAAATGGTAGGACTGTGGTGGCAATGCTTCTGAAATATCACGATTACATCTCCTTCAAGTCCAAGCTGCTGCTGAAGTGGAACGGAAAGCATGTGTTTATTTGAAGTCAATTCCTAATTCAAATGCAGTTTTCATGTATCTGTAATTGTAGGTGCTTGGAGTCAATTCTACACGCTGAGCACAAAAGAATTTTAGAGGAAATGCGATTTGACTATACGCTTACTCATTCCATGGAAAAGAAGGGAACTAGTCGCAATGGTTCAGCTGGTTCAGAAATAGATAACACAGTTGGGATGGGAAGCAGGGAAGAATACAGGGAAGAGAAGGTGGAACCTGACATGCCAATGGCTTCAAATTTTAGCTTAGACTTGAGAAATCTATTGGGTTCTTCACCCAAAAATGTCAAGCGAAATTCTTTAAAGGAGTCCAGGTTTGTTGCATTCTTCTATTGCAGAATGATTTTCATTGTTAAAGGGGTGGACTTGATGTATTAGGTTCATGGCAGTTTGATATTGATCATGTTCCGTTGCTTCTATTTGAAGGAACATCAATAATATATCCTCAATGTAGGAAGCTTTTGGTGATTGATTAGCTTTAATAGACCCATCATATTGGCTTGCTTTTCCAAAAAATGTTGGGAGAGAATAGATAAGAGGACATAGGAGAGAGCATTGTGTATCAGATTCCGGACACTGGTGCAAGGTGCTGTGGGTGTACGGTGAATCGTGAAATAATAATAATAATAATAATAATAATAATAACAACAACAACAACAACGAAGATAAGGGGACATAGGAGAGAGCATTGTGTATCTGATTCCGGACACTAATGCAAGGTGCTGTGGGTGTACGGCGAATCGTGAAATAATAATAATAATAATAATAATAATAATAATAATAATAATAATAACAACAACAACGAAGGAGAAGGAGAAAGCTAGGAATCACTCCTAGAATCCGTAGGCATCCCACCTAGTGTTAAGATTGGATCACACAATCCCAAAGATGCTACAGAAGCTCTGGAAAAAATTTATGTCATTCATCTCTTTCAAGTAAAAAATTACATTAATTTATATAGACTTAGAAGCTTTCTAATCAATGCTAAGATTTTTAAAACCAAATCAAGGAAACTTGTCAAACTACTAATCTTGACTTTTAAAACCTATCTGATACCAAATAAGACCCATAGACATAGTACCACTAATAACTAAGCATAAGGATCTGCAGAACAACATATTACTGCAACCATCCTTACAACAGTTGTTGATATTACAAAAATATCCCCAATTCCTAAAAATATTACATCCGTAGATAAAATTTAACCGGATAAATGTAATAAAAAACTCAAAACTTAATTATCATAGATCCTAGGTGGACTCTATCAGGATTGTATACTAAGGGGCCATTTGATAACGTTTACAGTTTTCTGTTTTTTGTTTACAAAAAATAAAAAATATGTTTTTGTTTATTTTTATGAAAAACAAAAAATAAAAACATGTTTGGCACATAAATGTTTGGAAAGTGTTAGTTGGAGGTTGCGGATGAATACAATAGTTGAAGGTTGCGGATGAATACAATAGTTGAAGGTGTTATCCGGTGATGATAGCAAGATGTAGAGATGGTGGTCGAAAATGGTGGTCAGAGGCGGTGATCGGAGCGGGTGGTCGGCAGTGGTGGCCGGATGGTGGTGATTAAGAGTGTTAGCCGGAGATGATAACAAGATGTAACGATGGTGGTCAGAGGTAGTATTTCGAGATGGTGATTGGAGCTGTTAGCTGGAAAGATAGTAAGAAGCAGTGGTGGTGGTCAAATGTGGTGGGTAAAAGCCGAGACGATGGTCGGAGGGAGTGGCCGGAGGGGGTAGTCGAATGTCGTAGTTGAAGGCGGTAGCCGGATGTAATAATCGGAGGTAGTGAAAAAAAAAATACAATCAAAACGTGTTTACAAAATAAGTGAAAACACATTTTTTATGTTTCTAAAAATTTTGTAAATTTTGAAAACTGTTTACAGTTTTTTGAAAACAAAAATAATTACCAAACATGTTTTTGTTTACAGTTTATAAAAAATTTAAAAACAAAAATAGAAAATACAAGACATAAACGTTACCAAACGGGCCCTAAAAAACTTGGTTTTGGATTTTAGTATTTAATTTTATTTATTAATAAAATTTGTTTTTCTATTTTTATGAGAATTTTAATGAGAAATGTATGCGCTATATTATTTATTTAATATTGTGCATGAGTGTCTTTTATTCTACATAGTATTTAATCTGATTTGTAGAGTTCGGCTTGAACACAGAAGATCAGATTATCGGTTCTTGTAGAATATAAATTTATGGTTCACAGTCTTAGATGGAATTGGACACATCATCGGTACGACTATAGCACAGTGTTTTAGTAGATCTGTCTTGATTACGGGGAATGGTAATTGTTTCGACAATTGTTTCGACTTAGTGTGTTAGTACACTTTGTGTGTATTGAACATGGCCGTGTTGGGTTAATTAATTTTATACTGACTATATAAACTAATTTACACCCCATGGTGATTATGAATGCTTATGCTCTTAATCCCAAAATAATTATTAGACACGTATATTTAATGTTCAATATTTTGATTCATTAAATGGTGCAATCTTTTACGGGCTATAATCTCAATGAGTTGGATAGCAGCGTTAATTATATGGTGGATATTAATTATCGACGGAATTTACGTCTCGTGATCGGGATTGACGATACCCCATTGAGAAAACTTATAAATTTTGACCGAGCCAAACCTTATATGTGGATTTTATAATCCGACTTGCCAAATAAGTTAAGCGGAAGGTCTTAAGGATTTTTCGAAGAATCCGATTAAATAAAATTGTTAGTAATTTAATTTAATTGGCGGGTATATGTAATCTTATCGTGGAAGAAAATAAATAAGTATTTAATAACATGAGTTCGAATATTTTGGTTTTGAGAATAAGGCTTGGAGTAAAATTATAATTCTTTAGTGGAATGAATTATAATTTATATTTTTATAAAATTACTTCTAAGTTGAGGTAGGATTTCATAATTACATTAAAAGTAAACGTTTTATTTATTCCACAGGTTCCTACTGTAGTCTATTTATATACCATTATAAAACTTAGTCACCTGATGATTCATAATACAATCTAGGGTTTCCACGTCTTGTGAAAACCAAATGATAGGTGACTAGAGAAGGTTTGAAGAACACGATAGTTCAAAGTCCACTCTTTGTTCGTGTTTTGGCATTCAAGAATACAACAGAATGTTTGATTTGGAGATTTAACTTCTAACCAAAAATCGCAGCGACTTGTTGACTAAAAATTGTTGTAGTAAACGAAATCAATCCAACCAGATTTTAAAAGTCTAATCCTAAACTAACTTTGAGAGTTATACCGGGTTTATATTTTTGATTGTTCGATATCAAAAATTTTTAATCTGGAGCCTATTTCGGCATTTGTCCGTCCGGATTTGTTTTTGACTTGAATCATATGCACAGTCTTTGGATCTCTTTTTTTTGGCCCAACAGACTGGCCATCATCTAACATGTGCCAAATCATGGCTTGAGCCTGGTAAATTTTTGCTATGCTGTTTATGAACTTTAGTATTGTGCTGCCACTTATCTCCATTAGTAATGCAATCCTGTTTAGTTTAGAGTATGGAGGAGGGATGAGGAAAATCTTGACAACTTACTTTTGCATTTCGATTTAGCTGTGGGTTTAAGATGGAGATTGTTTTAAATGGCTTTGATTAGGTGGCACCATCTTCTTGTGTCCACATACTTTTCTTTGATTTCAAGGCTTTTGGTCTCGATTAGAGGCACATGCCCTATGGATTTGTGTAATGTGTGCAGTGTTATGGGTTATTTGGCTGGAGAGGAAATAAGGAATGCTATTTTTGAAGTGAGTTACAGTATAATGTCAGTGTGTGAGAGATGATTTGTTATTTGTTATCCTTTTGGGTTCAAATGCTACCCACTTTTAAGGGTATTCCTCTACAACGATTGGAGGGAAATTTGTGAGATGGAATATTTTTGAAGTTTGCCCTCCTTTTCTTTCCTTTTTTTCATTTTTATCTTTGGTGGACTCTTTGTTTCCTTTTGCTTTCTTTGTACTTTTTTATATAGAAGGAAGCAAGCCAAACTAGTTGTGGCTTTGAAGGATGGATCCTAAGTAGGTCTACATTTGGTAATAGAAAAAAGAAATATATTTTTCTCGCTATTCGACTTTTGAGATTGTCTTACATGTAGTTAGATGACTTGCAAAGTTGCAAGTTACCGTAGTTCACAACTCGACAAATATGGGCAGAGGTGACCCAATTCATGTGGAAACTTGCTATTTCCAAAAAGCATGAGGTGGAAATTGTCTGAGACCTTGCCAATAGTTAGATGACTTGGTTGACTGAACTTAATATTGTCTGAAAGTTTGAAGCATGCATGGTAGATTGATGGTACCAAGCAATGGTCAAAATAGTAAGAATTATTACTAATTTTTTTAATGTTAGGCATACTATAAAAGAAGCATGGATAAGAAAGCCTAATATTTATGTTAGAAATTTGTTTCATAAAAAAATTAGACGTTTTGAGATCTAGAATTTGTGAACTTAAGAAATCTACAAGAGAAGGGAAATAGGATAAAAATACATTGCTTTCATTTTGTTAGTGGATCTCATGTTCTTTCTTTCCCAGGCTTATAAGATTACTCATGGATATTTAAGTGATGTACACGTGTCACGTGTACCCCTAAGTGTTCAAAACTTGTCTGGTTTAAAAAAATGAAAGTAGTAGTGTTACACGTTTACATAAGTATTTGGCACATGTCAGGGAGTGTCTAATGAGGGTCAACAACTTTCTTTGAAGTATTCGTCCTTCTTAGATCTCAGTCCTAGGAGGGGGAGATTGAGGGGAATGAGAGGAACTAGAAGCAACATCCTTAGGTTTGATGAAAGTGCCTTTTTTTTCCCCCTTATTTTGGGATAGTTTTGACTTAACCTAGACCACTCTTACCATTTGATGACTTCCCTATTCTCAAGTTGTGATTCAATTTCTCAATTCTACTAGACATTTTAGGGTTTTAGACCATATCGTTGTTCAATTCCAAATCAATCTCTCTCACTGGCTCACTGTCTGACACAACAAAATCTGCACAATCTTATAAGGGAGAACACCCATTTAGTGTTCCTCAATTTTGAAGTTGTATGGATCTTTCATATTTTCTAAACTACTTTCAACAACTACGTCTTTCTCACCCTCTCTCAAAAAACCACCAGTAACTGTTCACTCCCTCTCGTTCTTTCTTTACATGATATCCATCAAACTTTTTCTCCATTATTTAATTTTAAAATTATAACTACTTTACATTTGCACACGCTTGCGTGTGCCAAACACTAATAGTCATTAAGGCTATTCCTTGACTATTGTTCGTATTGTTCTTCTTAGGTGATGTGGAAGGATCCTACTAGTTTTTTTTCTCTCCATCATTGAACTATATTCTATGACACTGATTTTAGCTCTAAAGCATTTTTGAAGAGATTTAAAGACTTTTAATGCTATCTCGGACTCACTGATGGATTATTCTAAACAAAAGGTGAAGTTACAATGTTGCTAAGCCTAGCATTGTGAAAGTGTATTTGGTTATTTTGTTATTTGGTTGATATTTAAAAGGTAGCTTAGTCATTAAGACTAATTAGGGTTTTAGATTTTGTTCTATTTATACTCTTTAACTCTCCCTGAGTGATTAAGCCTTTTTCATTATTGCAATAATAATACTCTTTCATCTCCTATTTTTCTGTCATGGTATTGATAACAAATGGAAAAAAGAGTACTATTATTGCATATTAACGAAAGGTTTATTGCCAATGATGGATTACATGATATATATAAAAAGACAAACTCTAGTAACGTAAGAAGGACTAAACTTCCCAGCAGAACCAACTTGTCTTTAGAGACAGGAGCATACTTGGAAGGAAGATTAAAATAGGAGAGACACTCGAGAAACACAACATGACGCGAGACATACACATGTTTTGAAACAAGATTGTAACACCGATACTTTTTTTGCTGAAGGCCATATCCTAAGAAGACACGTAGAGCAGAACGTGCATTGACTTTGCTCCGCTTGCATTTGGGAAGAAGAACAAAACAGACGGAGTTAAGACGTGTAGTAAGAAATAATTAGGAGCGTGACCGAAAAGCTTCTCATATGGAGAGGTACCAAAAGGGCAAGGAGAGGACATATGATTTAGAAGATACACTGCTATAAGAGCGGCTTAACCCCATAATATAGCAGGAACAGAGAAGGATAGAAGAAGAGATCGAGCTGTGTCAAGGATCTGCCGATGTTTTCTTTAAGCTCTACCACTATGGGCCGGGGTGTCAAATCATGAGGATTGATGAATAGTATCAGAGGAAGTTAGAAAATCAGTAAATTCAGTCAAAAAGTACTCTCCAGCCAAATTTGAACGAAGAATCTTTATTGTGGTAGAAAACTGTGTTTGAACTATAGAGTAAAAAAGACAGTAAATACAAAATAAATTAGGTTTGTGAGACATAAGATAGACCCAGCATAACTGACTATAATCATTGATAAAAGACGGTAAACAAAGCCACCCTTGGTGGCAATGGTGTTAGCTTTATGGTTATATTAGCTTTATTATTATTATTGTCATTCGGTGTGGTTGGACACACCGTATCTTATTGTATGTTCTCGCTAGTATATAAATAAACTGTTGCGTGCCCCATTAGGGTTAATGCCTTCATTCAACCTAATGTTGTCTTATTAACATGGTATCAGAGTCACTGCCGCTGACAGCTCCTTGAAAACTTAACCCTAGCCGCCGACCACCCAAGCCCCCACCTCTAGCGCCGAAACCCACCGAAACCCATCGCCGCACCTCTGATAGCCTCTTTTAGCCACCGCCGCACCTCCACTAACCACCGCCGCACCTCCGACAGCCACTTTCAGCCACTGCCGCTCCTCTAAAACCCTAGCCGCCACCTCTAAAAGCCTCTTTCAGCCATCGATAGCCCTCGCCGACTCCCTTTTAGCCACCGACAGCCCCCTTTTCAGCCTCTTTTTAGCCACCAACAGCTGTCGACTTTCTCTCTCCCTCACTGTCATCTGTTAATGGGCTGCCTTCATTCCGTGAATAGGTTCTGTACTCTTCGATTCTTGGTGATGTAGTGAGTGTTGGTTGCTGCTTTTTGCAGTTATTCCATGTTTTGGTTCTTTGGTGTTGTGAGAGGTTGTGGTAATTTTGTTTTTTGAACAAGGATGCCATTGAGAGGAGATAGGTCTGCTACCCGGACTTTTGGGACTAATAAGTCTTTGACAGATACTGGGCGACCAACAAAAATTGAGGTGTTTTTTTCTTCTACTTGGCTTGTCGATGAGAAGCTTGATGGAGCTTCAGTTTGTCCTTTGTGGAGGAAGAATGTGTTGAAATTTCTGTAAGGTATGGAATTAGATTCCCACTTATTTGATGATGCTCTAGATGCTAGTTCACCTACCTACCATACCTGGGTGCGGGTTGATGCTCGCTTTTTCAGTTACATCATGAATTCAATAAACCACAGCGTCAAGATCTTGGTCGCAAACGCTGATACGGTGAAACAAATCTGGGAGGCTCTAGAAGATATTTTTTCCTCCACGAATGACTTATCGCGTCTATATGATGTGATGCGAGGCTTTTTCCTCTTGCAACAGGTTGGTCGTCCCCTTCAGGAGCACTTTATGCGATTTAAGGTGCTTGCTGACGAGTTTGATAGGCTTCTTTCATTCACCAATTCGCTCAGTAAATTTCAGGAGCAGCGAATGCAGATTCTAGTAGTGTGCGTCCTGTCTAGTTTAGATCCTGAGTATGACACGACCCGTTCACAGATTCTTGCTGGGACTGAAATTCCCACCTTATCTGAGACTTTCAGTCGGGTGAGTCGCTCGATGCGTCGCGATGACACTCGGCCTTCGCCTGATGCTAGTGATCAATCTTCCTTTGTTGCGTATCGAGGTAGCAGTGGAGCCTGTGATCGTGGCTGTGGCCGTGGTCGTGGAAGGGGCCGTGATGGAGGTCGGACTGGTGGAGATGGGGGGCGCGAAGGGGTTGCACGTGTGACTCGTTATTGTCACTACTGTGGTATTCAGGGTCATATTCGTAGTGCGTGTTATAAGTTACATGGAAGACCGTCTCCGGTTGCCAATGCTTCTATTGATTATCCCCAGGCAGACTCATCTTCTTCTTCTCAGAAGCAGCTAATCGAGATGACACCAGCAGAATATGAGTAGTATGTTCAATTTTAGGGTGCTAGTCCTCCCGTTCCTGTCGCCGATACCTTTGCAGGTAATCCTAGTGCCTGTTTGGCGATTACTCCATCTGCTTGGGTGATTGATTTAGGTGCCTCTTATCATATGATTGGTTCCGCAGGTATATTATCTGACTATCAGGTGACCCTTAGATATCGTGGTTCTTGTGGCTAATGAATTTTCATTACCGGTTAAGGGGCATGGAGTTGCTACTCCCATGTCGTCTTTAACCCTAACTAATGTTTTACATACTCCTGAGAATCCATTTAACTTGTTATCAGTCCGTTAGCTCACTAATGATCTCAACTGTTGTATGACTTTTTATCATGATGGATGTGTTTTTCAGGATCTTACGATGAGGAAGATTATCAGTAGATGTCGAGTTTTTGGTGGGCTATACTTGGTGGAGGAGGTGGCTGCTAAGGCTTGCTCAGTAGTTTCTTTTCCTAGTTTTGAGGCTCATTGTTGTTTGGGGTACCCATCTATATCTAGTTTGCATAGTCTTTGTCTTAGTTTTCGTTCTATTTCTTATATTGAATGTGAGTCGTGTCGGTTAGCAAAGCACCTGTATGTGCTTTTATTGCCTCGGGTCAATAAACGAGCTTCGGCTCCTTTTTCTTTGGTTCATTTAGACGTTTGGGGGCCGTGTCCAGTCGAGTCTGTTTTCAGATTTCGTTATTATGTTATATTTGTGGATGATTATTCTTGTGTGACCCTTTTATATCTTATGCGACATAAATCTGAAGTATCTTCTATTTTTTCCTCATTCTGTATGGAAGTGCAAACCCAGTTTTAGGCACAGGTTAAATGTTTGCGTAGTGACAATGGTGATGAGTATCTCTCCACCCAGATACGGAGTTTTATGTCTACTCATGGTATTGTTCATCAGACTTTTTGCCCAGCTACCCTACAGCAGAATGGTATAGCTGAGCGCAAGAACCACCATATTATGGAGATTGGTCGTGCTCTTTTGTTTCAAATGCAAGTGCCTACGACGTTCTGGGGGGATGCCGTGTTAACTGGTTGTCACTTGATCAACCGTCTCCCCTCTCAGGTCCTTGGTGGAAAAATTCCGATGGAGGTACTCTCTCCCGCGAAGAGCCTTTTCTCCCTACCCTTGAGAATTTTTGGGTGCCTTTGTTATGTCCATGATATCCATCCCCAACGGATGAAATTAGATGCTCGTGCTGTCAAGTGCATCTTTCTTGGTTATTTTAAGATTCAGAAGGGGTACCGCTGTTTTTGTCCCTCATTAAACAAGTTCCTTGTCTCCCGGGATGTCGTGTTTGTGGAATCTACTCCTTTTTTTTCCGCGTCAGCTTTGGTTGTGTCGGGGGTTGAGAGGTCTGATCTTGATTTCTTAGTGTCTTGCTTGCCTTTGTCTTCTCCTGCAGGTATTCCTACTACTGAGGGGTCCTCTCCACCTTCCCCATCAATTTCATCAGCTTCATTGGAACTCTCCTTTGCTGAGTCAATCTCCTCGTCCCCACGGTTAGTGCTTCTTATCCTGACAGTGATGCTCATATTGCTACTTGGAAATCTTATCGTACTTGCAGGGATCACCCACCATATACTACCTCCTACAAGGGCCTCTCAGCCACCTTACAGGCTTGTATAGCCACTCTAGATCAGGCCGTTATTCCTCGTATTGTTCCTGAGGCATTAGCTGACCTTGGATGGCGGGGTGCTATGATGAAGGAGATGCAGACTCTTGAGTCCACCTCTACCTGGTCTCTTGTTTTTCTTCCAGACGGTAAGTAGGCTATTGGATGCAAATGGGTCTTTATGATCAAGGTTAACCCTGATGGTTTTTCTGCCCGCTTGAAGGCTTGTATTGTTACAAAGGGGTATGCTCAGACGTATGGGGTTGATTATTTTGATACATTCTTCCCGGTTGCTAAGATGACATTTGTTTGCCTTTTTATGTTTCTGGCTGCTACTCACCATTGGCCTTTGTATTAGCTTGATGTGAAGAATGCATTTCTTCA
>JAULJZ010088828.1:1839-12362 GCA_032270985.1 Heliamphora pulchella
GCGCCGCCCTCCGCCGCCACGAGCAGGGGGTCCAAGTTCTGCTTCCTCGACGCCAGCGGCGTCACAGTTTGTTGGAACCAAGCGCTCACTTGGGTCGGGTCGGAAGGGATTGAAGGGCCTGCGTCGGCGAAGATGGCGATCGAGATTGCCAGAAGAATAGTCAGAACCGACTTCTCGGCGGCAATGCGCGTCGTTTTTCCGGCCATTTTTTCACCGTTAATTCTTGGGATGAATTTCTTGAAATGGAAGAAGGGTTTATATAGGCCTGTCCGTGGTTTAGAGAGAGAAATGAACGAGCAATACAGAGGAATCGTCGCCAATACCTACATTTGACGATTGAGATTTGGGATAACTGTTCATTCAAGAATTATATTTATAATGCCCTCCATGATGTCCTAATTAACGAAAATGCCATTCCTTGATAAATTGGAGCCTGATCGTTCCAATTTCTGTGGAGAATGCATGGATTCCACTGATTGACCTAATAACATTATTTAATACTGAGCTAATACTGAGTCTTCATTTTCTAAAGAAATTAACTTCTCTCCATTTTGATACAATAATATTTAATATAGATTCATTTTAATTATTTAAATTATTCATACTATAAAAATTATTAAAATTAATATTTATTTAAAAATTAAGTTGATTGTATATCAACAACTAAATAATTGAATCACAATAATTTTAAAAAAGATTTACAATTTACTTTTAGATTCATAATTATCGTCTATTTTTTCACGATAAACATATTCTGAACGTATAATGTGGATGTTTTATTAATTTAATCTTTTATATTTATAATTTTTTCAACAAATTCTAGTAGATTAATTTATAATACTATAAAACAGAAATAAATATCTCCCTATTTATTTTGGTCTTAAAATTGTTGAACTCTAGATTTCCGGCGGATCTCCGGTGTACGGATAACACGGGAATATGTACAAAAGAAAGAAAGTGACCTACCACCATTCATTTAGGGCGAGCGAAGGCCAAAGCACATTGATTTTTTTTTATTCTTTTAAAAATATAATTAACAATATCGAGTTTTTATATATAATTAACAAAATCTATTTTAAAAATTAATCTATATCTATACTATCTATACTATTATAGTCCGAATTGGCAATCTTAATTTTTTGACTGTTTAATTAAAAATGCTAAAAAGTCAAAATTGTTCGTTTGGTAAAAAAATCAAAATATTAAAAAACAAAAAGTCAAATCAAAATTAAAACTCTTAGAATATAATATTCAAACTCTTATCACTTTAAAAATACAATAATACCCTTTATTCATAATTCATTTAGGCCTCAATTGGTAACTAGCTTAAAAGTTTACTTTTTTACTTTTTTACGTTTTTAGCCAAAAAGTTAAATTGAATTCAAAATAACTTGTTTGGTAACTTAGTTTTTAAGCTAACTTTTTTTAAATTGATTGTTTGGGTAAAAAGTTAATTTTTTTGCTTTTAGTTTAAAGTTGACAATTTTACCTTTTTATATATTTGATATTCACAATTATATGTAATTAGTAGTTGTAGTAAATAAGTTACGAATAAGCGGTATTATTATATTTTAAAAGTTGTGAGAGTTTGATTTAAATATTCTTAGAGTTTGTGTTTTGATGTGACTTTTTGACTTTTTAATTTTTTAATTTTTTTTGCCAAACATACAATGTTGGCCTTTTGGCATTTTTAGCCAAAAAATCAAAAAAGGCAAGTTGCCAATCAAGCCCTTACTGCCACTACCAATTACATATAATTGTTAATATCTAATAATAGAAAGGTAAAATTGTTCACTTTGAACAAAAAATAAAAAAATTAATTTTTTATCCAAATAATTAACTTCAATAAAGCTAACTTAAAAGATAAGTTACCAAATAATTCACTTTAAACTAAATTTAGCTTTTTAGCTAAAAACGTAAAAAAAAAAAATTATTTTCTAAGCAAGCTGCCAATCGAGCCCTACATAAAGGGATAGCACCCATATGGTGCTTCTCTTACAATGAAGTCATGTTGATTTTTTGTTATAAAAAATACTTTTAATTATTTTTTGTTTACCCCAAAATACCCAACAAACTTTTTTTTCATTATTTAATTTTAAAATCATAACTGCCTATAATTTAAGAATTAAATAATTTTATTATTTAAAATTTTAAAAATTATTTTAATATTTGACTTTTTAAAAATTATTTTAATTTTTAAATATACACTTACATACGTATCCATGTGCCATCCGTTAGTATTGGTAACCACCAGTCCGTGAACCGTAAATAATAGCTTAAAATAAAACTTTCCGCTATATACTTTCTGAAAATAAAATAATATTAAATTTAATAAATTAAAAATAATAAATTATGAAATAATATATAAAGTAAAAAATAAATTATTTATGAGATTGAGAGGTGTAATCGCCAGGAAGATATGATAGGTAACATACGAGTTCCCATAAAATTATATAATAATAAAAGATCTCTAACTCGTTAAAATAATTCATTTGTACAGTTGCTCTGGTATTGAATAGATTAGTAGAAATATAATAATATTATAACGATTAATATTATAAATAAAAAATATTAATAATTATTATTTGTAAAAATTAATATTAAAAATGAGATACTGATAACTTATTCAAAATTTATAACGAGCAATGATAATTTCATAATCTATACCAATATATAAAAGAAGAACACTTATTTATTATTCTTATTAAAAATAAAATTATGTTGATTTTTGGTTACTAAAATCATCCTTAGTGACTTTTTTGTTTTTCTCAAAATACTCATTAAACTTTTTTTCAATCACTAAATTTTAAAATTATAACTATTGTTACTTTTAAAACTAAACTGTGTTGGCTTTATGGGGGTTAAAATCTCCCTTAAGGGGTTCGCTAGTGCGTGGGGGGTTCCCTTTACGTGTTATCGGTACTTAACAGTTCATCCTGTCGGTGCGCCACGTATATACTGTGAAACCCCTTAGGTCTACCCACAGCACGTATAGACGCCATGGGGTTTTGCGCTGCCACGATTATAAACAAATAAAGTTACGCTTTCAATACTACCTGCAGGTTTTGGTGAAATGATCAGCGCTTGATCTTAACAATTTTTATCAAAGCGAGGTTGCATATTCAAATCTCTCTAGGGTAGTTTCTGGGGGAGAGGAATTGTTGGTTTTATGGGGGTCAGAATCTCCCTTAAGGAACTCGCTAGTGCGTGGGGGGTCCCTTCCACGTGTTAGTGGTGCTTAACAACCCATTATGTTGGTGCGTCATGTGTACACTTCGAAGCCTCTTAGGCCCATATGTTAGCAGTGCTTAACAACTCATCCTGTCAGTGCGTCACGTGTACACTTCGAAGCCCTTTCGGCTCACCCGCATCACGTATAGATGCAGAGTTTTGTACTGCCATGAGTATAAAAAAATAAAATTACACTTTCACCACTATCTGCGACTTTTGATGAGATAGTCAGTGTTTGATTCTAACAAACTATTTTTCTATTTATGGGGGCCAGAATCTCTCTTAAAGAACTCGCTAGTACATGGGGGGTTCCTTCCACGTGTTAGCGGTGCTTGACAGCCCATCCATCCGGTGCGTCACTTATGCACTGCGAAACCCTTTAGGCCCACGTGGTAGCAGTGCTTGACAGCTTATCCTGCTGAGCGCTACGTGTGCATTGCGAATCCCCTTAGGCTTACCCGCATCACGTATAGACACATAAATTGTGCTGCTATGCCATGAGTATAAAGAAATAAAGTTGCACTTTTATCACTACCTGCAAGTTTTGATGAAATGGTCAGCGTTTGATCATAACAAACTATTTTACTATTTAATTTTTAAAAATTAATTTAATTATTAAATATACGCGGATGGGCATTCCAACCCCTACCATTTGCGGAGTATATGGGTTCCAAGCGGAGGATATTTTTGGTATTGAAAATATTTGTATGCAAATTTTCCGGCGATCTCCGGTGTACGGATGGTTCGAGGCGTATGTCCGAAACAAGGCAGTGACTTACTATGGATTTAGGGACAGCATAGGTCAACGCACATTGACATTTTGATTTTTTTAAAATTAATTAATAAAATCAATTTTAAAAACAATCCAACCGACCAGTTGAACCGTGAATAATAGATTAATAGAGATAAAAAAAATTTGTAAAAGTAAAAATTTTAATAATTATATTTTAAAAATAAAATCATATTAAATTCTATAAATTACATAAATAAAGCATTAAAATAATAAATAATAAAAAAATATGTGATCTGTGAAATTAAAAAATGTATAGTACTTAAAGTGCTAAAATTAGTATTTCTCGTAACGTAACTAATCAACCGAGTGTATCGACTATAATACACAACTTAAGTATTTGTAAACTTTTTTCTATCATTGTTCACACTCAAAGACGAAGAGAAAGCAGACATGAGGGTCCTAGCCCCACCAAATTTTTTAAAATCTATGGAAAATTTTGAACTTTTTCAAATATATATATATATTATACATTTGATATTGAATGAATATTTTTTATTCAATTAGTCTCCCAAATTAAATTGGCCAATAGATCCAACAAAGTTGGAGTCTTAGTTTTGCCTGTCCACGTACACTATTTGTGAGGATACGACGAGACGCATGTTAAGTTTGTGTTTGAATTAACTTTTTTTAATAATTTTTAAGTTTTTTAGGTTTTTTGTGAAAAAATAAGTGTTAAATTATGATTTTTTGTGAAAAAAAAAATATAAAAAATTTAACTTAAAAACTAAGCTAAACATAGGATAAGTTACACAAAAATAATACAAAACAGTAATTGAAGATATCATGTTACAAACCTCAATATCTCTTTTATCTTCTACTATACACATTATTTATATATTTTCTTCTCTACTTTAATCAGTAAACCGTAAGCCTTTACATAGTTTTAGAAAAAGTACCATTAAGTTCATACTATCAAACATATTAAAAATTTAACAGAATAATATCAATAGTAATAAACATAATTTATTTATATAGACGCTATGGTATTGAATAGGTTACTAATAATATAATTATCTTGTAATGGTTAATATTATAAAGAAAGATGTTAACCACCGCCCAATGGGTGGTGGATAAGGAGTATATAATGTATAGATATCTATACAAAGTGTATTGATATTTGTGAAAATAGTAGGTCTTACCTCTAAAAATGTATTGATATTGAAAAAAAATTGTCTTTATTAGCCTATTAACTACCGCCAATTGGGCAGTGATTAATAGCATGACCCTATTATAAATAGGCTACAAATAATTTGTTTAGAATTATAACAAACAATAATAATTATATATTTATGTTATATTATAGATTGGGCGGTGGTTAATAGCATGACCCTAATATAAATAGGCTACAAATAATTTGTTTAGAATTATAACAAATAATAATAATGATATATTTCTGTTATATTATAGCAAAAGTTCGAATCTAATATATACTAAATATTATAACAAAACGTTGTTAGTTCTTTAAAGCTTAAACTCTTAATCCAGTTTTTCTAAATTTTTGAATTTATTAAATACAAAAATATACATGTTAACAAATTATTGTTTTTTATATTAATTATTAATTCTCTAATCAATAAGGTAATATTATTCAAATATTTAATTTGTTACTTTAATTAGGACCATATATAGAAAAAAGAATCAAATTTAAATTATAGAAAGTTTAAGTTCATTTATTCGCTTATTCGCTACTATTTTATAAAATTTAAGACTTTAATTAGAATCATAGATAGAAACAGAATTATATGTAAATCATAGAAAATATAAGTACATCTATTTTTTACTATTTTTATGAAGTCAAATTTAAACATTAACTATCAAAGTAATATTAAATTATTGTAAATTTAAATATATTTATGATTTCTAGATCGTCTTATATTTATATTTATTTATTTGTGACTATATTCACATATTTAATCTTTATTTAGATCAATTAGTATCTTTAGTTATCAATTTTGATTTTCTTAATAAATTTATCATAAAACTTTAATGAATAGTGAAAAGTTATTCATTTTGTGACTTTGGTTTTTTCATTTTATTTTTTAATTTTATCACAATATATATCCCAAGTTTACAATGTGTAATTTATAAAATTAATTTTTTTAGTGTTATTAACTAATTTAATATTAAAATTACACGAGTTTTTTATGTATGATTCGAATTTAGTGACAATATCTTATTTGTGATTAAATTATATGAGTTTTTGATGTATTAACCATCATAAGAAATAATTTAATAATATAAAAAAACAAAAACAAAACCAAGTGAAGTAAATTTTAATATAGTTAATCATTAGGAAAAGTTAAAATTATACTTACTTTTTATGGATTTTATGACATCATAAATATGTGATTAGTTTATATACATTAAAATTTTTACAAATAAATTTAGAATGAAGAACTTGAATTACATATGAGTATTGTATTATGTTCATTTAAAACAACACGATGTGAAATTAATGTAAAACTAAAATTATTTTGTGATTTCTTAATCGATATTGTTACATACAAATTATATAATTTTTTGAGATTTTTTTTATCAAAATAAAAATAACTTTAATTCAATATTTTCTTTACATGTATAAATTAGATTATCTTACTTTTCAATAACTTAATTAAAAACTAAGTTTTATTGTATTATTAAAATATGTTTATTTTATTTCGTACATAACACATACTAAAGTGCTAGTATTCTATTATAACAAATTGTCATGCATGATGCCTATTAAAAGTCTCAATCTACTTTTCTCAAATTTTTATTTTTTTAACTTTAACAATAACACATGTAATTATATGATTGGTCTAAATTTATTATAACTGAGTATAAATTAAAATAATTCATTTCTTAAAAAATTAATATATTGTCTTGAAAGATGTTTGACTGTTTTTTTAAACGAAAAATTGGTGAATAGTTCAATTTATAAATCGTCTATTATTTTTTCATCAAATATAAGATTTTTTAACGAGTAAGGTCTATTTTCATAAAAGTTTTAACGTGCAAGATTCTCTTAAAACAAAAAATATTTTAGAACAAATAAATTTATCTGCGCATTTTCAAAATATGTATAAAGAACACAGATAAATTTATCTATCTTTTATTAAAATCACGTGTAAAAAATATAAATAAATTTATCTATCTTATTGAAATTATGTATAAATAACACAGATAAATTTATATGTGCATTTTCAAAATATATATATAGAACACTAATAAATTTATTTATTTACATTATATGTGTTGATATGCAAACAGATAAATTTATCTATTTATAAAGTATTTTAAAGAGAAATCACGTAATTAGACTTTGCACGTTAAAATTTTTATTGTTAAATTTTACGCGTTAAATTTTATTTTTTTTTAACCTTCACCTGAAATCTCCTTATTTAAATAAAAGAGAAAACTTACACAACAGCAAGGTAATTCCATCTCAAATTTCCAATGTTATTTGCTTAGCCTGAAAATACTATCAAAAATAATTTTAATATTTTAAAATATTAAAAACAATACGAATTTTCGTTAACAGTGTTATAATGAGAGAGTGAAGAATAAGTTGAACCAATTTCCAAAAACCCAATCCACTCATGTCTATTGGGATGGCAATAGCGTACGTTGCTCACAGATTAGCAAACTTTGCCAGGCTCCCATATTAACTTAAAATTTTAAAAAAGCACCATTTGAAATGTAATGACTAAGATTAATTCAAACTTAGATCATACGATTAAAATTTTACCTTTTTGAAAATATATTCTTCCTCTTGACATGTTTTGAAAAAATTGAGTAAAATCAATTCCAACATAGATCATAGGATTAAAAACTCACAATTTTTTATTAGGAATATTTTTTTTAACGGTAACAAGTTTACTTATGGTAAAATTGAATGGTTTAACCTTTTTAAACTTCCGTCCCCTCGTTTTTCTTATCTTGCTCGATAAATTCATTTATAATCTCCCACTCTCTCATTTAAAAAAAAAGATTAATTTTATTAAATTCCTTTCTCTCTCGATCTCTTTGACTAGGAGCTCATTCATCAACTCTCTTGTTCTCCCAAGTTTTAAAATTAAAATTAAAATATATCTAATTTTAAATATAATATTTCGCTTTCACTATCATTACACCACTACTGCAACGTTGTGTTCGATAGTGGCCCTGTTTGGGCAAACTCTGCTTATTAACTTATTAGCTTATTTTTGCTTATTTTAGTTTAAATATTATGAAATTTGACTTATTAGTTTATTTTTGTTTATTTTCGTCTTTTCTGAACTTCTTTTATATTTTGATCAAAATCTTTTACTTTTTCGGTTCGTCTTAATAGGAGAAGTCTAAAAAATATAATAATTTAATTAAATAGTGAAAAAAAGTTCATTAAAGACAAAGATTTACAAAGTCAAATAAGCTAATAAGTTAATAAACCAAATTCACCCATTCAGGGTAGAGTCTTTAAGCACACATGTAATTTGCTAGTTCTTAACAATAAAAATTGGAAACACATACTTCAAATTTTTTATTTTAATTTTATAAATCAACCGAAGAGAAATATTAAATAGAAGGAAGATTGGGCAATTAGGTATTACCGTATTAGTCAATTATAGCGTTTTTCCTGCCGATAGATAAAATAATTCATATATTCATCACAACAACAAATAGAAATAAATAAAACAGAAAATTGTTCAGTATCACAACTTAGACCCATTTTTGGGATATACAGTTCAATCCTACCTTTCTTATTTTTTGTCTTTAGTAATTTTTATTTATTTTTAAGTTTTTTTTTTTAATTTTTTGGATCCTTTTAAATAAAAGAATTGAAAAGGTAAGAAAATTATATCATATTTGAAAAGAAAATCACTCAAAAAAAAGAAAAAAAAGATTGGAGCTCGAATCTATATATTTGAGAAGAATCCAATAAGTTGGACTTCTCGTGTATGATATAAATTTTTTACCTTTTCAATGATTCTATTTAAGAAGATTAAAAAATTAAAAAACAAAATACCAAAAATAGATCGGGTCTCCAATCTAACCCTCTAAGATTATAGTTCTCGCAAACTCACCATGAATTTTCACAAGCTATATGCTTCGACCATTGAAACTCTAACGTTTGATTGGTAGAGGATCTATCGAACCTCTTCCAATCGTGAATGACAGCCGTTAGATCAGCCGCCTTGGCACTTATGGTACGACAACAATTGGCGTGGACTGTTACCACGGCCCTAACGTCGGTGCTATCCTGACAGAACCCGCTAAAATATAGCGTGTTCAAAAATCTCAATCTGAGCCCTAAGTCTCTAAACGCCGGTTCGTGTATGAACGCTTCGAGAACGTCCTGTTCTTTCATGCCGCCAGAGCTGTTCCTCTTTCCGTACCACGCGTCGAACATTGCCGTGGTCCGGTTGTTCGATCTGACCATGTAGAAACCGGTGTTGATGGGGTTGGCTATGGACCATTCGTCGCCGATGAAAGTGTCGGTGCTAATTTGGAGATCGATGGTTTCGTTCGGGCTTAACCTTGAAAATGGGTTCCTTAGCCACATTACATCGGTGTCCTGAAAAACAAATGAATTAATTAACTAGTTATGGTTATGGACTACCTATTCTACTATTCTTAATGGTACATTGTTAAGAATTAGGGTTTTAAAAAATTAGTCGTTACATATTGTATTAATTGATACGTAATTAAATTTTGAACTTTTGATACTAAAACTTATTGATGTAGTAGTTGATTTTGTTTGATATTAACTGATATGTGGATGTATCATTGATATATTTTGATACTGTATCGAAATATTTATATATTTCGAAACGAAAATTTAAAACCCTAGTTAGAATTATTTTTCGGGTTTAGTATTTTAGAAATAAAAATAATGTTAAAGTTCGAAAATACCCGTTGTTTTCATATTGCTCTCATTTCTATGCAGGAATAGTTTCTCAAAATTTGAAGATATTTTTTAGTGTCCTTTGAATAAGTTCATAGTGTTTTTTCGAAAATGGAAAAAAACAGAAAAATTACTTAATATCAAATCATTGCAAAAAATTGTAAAACATTCAGCTCTCTTTGGGATAAAATTTCAAAATTGACTTATTTTTGTCCTTTTTAGACTTTAATACTTGTTACTAAAAAAATATTTTTCAGTTCACTTGAAAAGGAAAAGAAGTTTAATCAAAATGTTTAAAAGAAATTTAAAAAATTGATTTATTAGCATATTTGGCTTATTTGTATTTTTTGAACTTTTTCAAAAATTTCACTTTTTCCATTTTTTTATAATGAGAATAATAAAAAAATTAACAAATTTAATTTGAAAATATTCTTTTTATTAAAAATACAAATAAATAACCTAAAATGGGTCAATAACCATCTTTAAAAGACCTCAACTATAGATCGGGCTAATTAACAATTGATAGAAAAGAGAAAAATTACATTATACGGTGATAAGATTGTGTTTGGGCCAGCTATGAAAGTGTAACTGATTCCTTAAAAATTACGAGGTTGGGCATTTAATGGTGATCTAAAT
>JAULJZ010088839.1:0-12361 GCA_032270985.1 Heliamphora pulchella
AATATATATTCTTATCATTATCTTTGATATATGTAGTAATATATCACAAGGTGACTTTTTATATATATAAAAAAAAAACCTAAAACCCTAATCCACACACACCAAGCCGCCGCCTCCTCTCTCTTTTGGCAAATTGTTGTTTGCTTTTTGAAGACAAGTGTGAGAAGAAATCGAAAAAAAGAAAAAGTCTTCGATCGGAATCGGTGTCCACACACCGTGATCGTCGTAGTGCGTCTGGGACATACGTGAGAAGGTTGCAAGGTCGTCTTCAACGTCGTCTTCAACGTATTCGGGACTTATTGAAACTTTTTGACAAGTTTCATAAAGGTATAATACTATTTAGATTAATATTGTTCTCGATTTTTCATGATATATGCTCACGTCGTTTTTTATGATCACGACGTCGGTTCAAAATTTTTTTTCCGCTCCAACAAACTACTGGCCCTTGCTTTATGATTTCTAGTGATGAAGGATTATATGTTTAGGTATACTCCGAGATTGTATATTTGTAATCTTGTTTAATAATTGAGATGTTTTACAATTTTTGTGGTAGTGTTTATTTAGTTTTATTTATATGTTTTTGTATAATAGATATTGCTTTGGTAGGAGGTCAGCTTATGCTTGTTGACATGGGAGGTTTTCAAAATATAAAGCAAACAAGTCAAAATGGTTTGCAAGCAAAAATACTGGTAAATTGTGCAAAAATCTTTTAAAGTTATTTTTTTTTACATATTCCTTTTCATAGTTACTATTTTTTACTTGTTTACTTTCGCTATGTTTAATTTTATTATAATTTTTATAATTACATATAGAATGTTGTAAATAAAATTTATGAAAAAGTGCTACATGAATAAGCGAGACTTTTTTATTTTATTTTATTTTGTAACAGGTTACTCGGTGGAAGATGACAGTGTTCGTTTGAAGTAACAAGTTATTTTACTGAGTGGCGTAGTGATAAGTTTGTAATTGATTTAACATTTGTAATATTTTTAATTTTTTCGGTGTTAGTGGATAATATTTATGATTTTATATTTTTGATGAATGCGATTAAATGTAATTTATTTGTCGGAATTATTTATGAATTAGATGGATTTTACATTATTTAAATATAATTTTTAATAGTTTATTGTAATTTAATAGATTCAGATGTTTGGATATTTTTGTTCCGGATCAAAAATTAGAAAAATATATTATTTATTAATTTTAAATAGTTATTTGCGACTTTTTTTGTCGCAAATAACTATTTTTTTTAAATTTTAGAAGAGTATTTGAGACGGCAAAGTGGCCAATGCAAAAAGTATTTGAGACGGCATTTTGCTGATGCAAAAAATGTTATTTTTGCGATGGTCTTAGTAGTTGTCACAAAAGAAATCATTTTTTAAATATTTTTGCGACGTTTTTTAAGCCGTCTCAAAAAGTTATTTTTGCCGATGCAAAATTATTTGAGACGGTAATGTCCGACGCAAATAGTTTTTTGCTACCCCAGTATGTACTACCCCATTTGCCGACGCAAAGCCGACGTAAATACTCTTTTGCGACGGTAAATTAACCTTTTGCGACGAAATTCTCCCGACGCTAAAGCCCCTTTTTTTAGTAGTGTAAGTCCTCATCTTAAAAAGCTAAAAAGAAATAAACAAAATATCGGGGTATAGTGAAGTAAAGTCAAGTCCTCTCTTTGCAACTCCTTCCTGTCTTGCACTTCGCCCTAACTCCGCCCCAAGCCAAGCCTTGTAATCCTCAGAAAGGCAGCTGTCAAACTCTCTACCGATTGACATCCTTAGTCGAGAAGACCAAGCCCGTTGGTACTGACCCAAGAAAGGGGCCCAATGAGGAGAACTGTACAAATGACTCATAGCAGCATTAGGCCTGATCTAAGTATGCCCGAACTGATGAAGGATGCGGTACGAGTGATAGAAGGTGGCTAGCCTTAAGCCAATCAGAAGGGCTCCCAGATTATCCATAGTGGTAGCAGTTATGAGAGATATCTTCAACCAGAGGCATTGCCAAGAGATGTCCTTCTCGGTCAAAGAGCTTAGATAATCCTTCCAATCATCTTCAGTGGAGCAAAAGCGAAACACTTGATGGTGGATAAAGAACTTTACACTGTAGCTATCAGATACAGGCTTCTCCAGCAATTCACTTTCTCCATCAGCCAAACCTGAGAGAAACAAAGTAAAGGAGAGCTGAGTGAAAAACCCCAAGAGAAACAAAGAAAAAGGAGAGTTGAGCGGGAAAATAGAGAGAAAAGTAGAAAAATGAGAGTTGAGTAGGAAAATAGAGAGAAATGTTAAAAAATGAGAGTTGAGTGACCACCTGCAACAAAAGAGCACTGCCTGCAAAATAAGGGGCACCCTCAAGGCGGAACGCGTCAAGGCCAAGAATTGTCTCAGCAAGGACTAGTGGAATAGGGTCCTGGCCTTCGTGCATCTAATAGGCCACATCTACCAAAGAAGAACTAGCTCTCCCGTTAGAGGATCCCAAAAGAAAACTGGCCAATAAACAGATACAAAGAGCATACTGGCACTGGAGCTGTAAGGAGAAGTCGGCAAGAGAACCCCGATGTCCGAAACGGTCTAATTTTCATGCCACATCGAGGAATCTATCATGGGTGATGAGTGAAGCCTCACACCTGGAGTAGTCACAGAGCTGCATCAACCAATCCCTAGGATTCGAGAAGGGAGTAGGAACTATGACCTCATCTCGGGACAAGATCTCAAGAATGGCGGAAAAGTCCTCCACCGTCGGACATAACTCCTCCTGCCCAAAGAAGAACACATGCACATTAGGATCCCATAGTTGGGCAGCTCCTCTGAAAGGATGCTAGTCAACCCTCATGGTTCGTAGGGAGAACAGTGCACCTAGACCGAAGTTGAGAAAGTTCATGCGCTCGACCAAGGAGAAGTCACCCATCCAAGCCAAGAGAGAGTTGTTGTCAGAATGAGCCATGAAAAAGACAAGGAGAATACAAAATATTCAGACAGCGGGGTCTGAAACAGGGGCCCCCTTTTATAAAGCCAAAAATGGTGGGAACTACAGAATCTGCCTTGAGTTTCGCGCCAAAAGGCTTAGTCACAGCCATCACTTTTTCTTCACGGCCGTTATCTCCAAATGTCACGGCCGCCATTAAAGTTCACGACCGTAAGCTCCCCAACTCCAGGCCGTGAACTTTTCTTCAAGAAAGTTTAGGTCATCACGTTTGGAACCCACGGCCGTGAGATCATTCCTCACGGCCGTAACTTTTTTTTATGCAGAAAGTTTGACAGCAAGCCCAAATCCTTATCAGAATCCTATTAGCAACTCACAACATGAAAATAGATTTACATGACAAGATATCAACTCACAAGTCATATGTCATGCATAATAACCATATCCAACTAATCAAAGTGTTTTTCATACAAAAATGAAAGAAACGACAAGCATTTATAATAAGTAAAAATGTAAACCAAGAGGCATGAATGCCCCACCCATCAGAAGCAATGGGTATGAACAAGTGTATCAGAGTATGTATAAGGAATGTATGTATCAGCGTGCATACAGGCCCAAATGAAGGGTAGGCACACAGGCTTGCATGTATAGTAAAAAGGAAGAAGAAGGGGATCAGTAGTGGGGTAGCAGCAGGATGATCACTCTCATCGGGCCTTCTTACTCCAGACCACATAGCCTCCCTGGGACGACTCTCTAAATGTCAACCCGATCTCCTCCACCTCCTCTGAGCTAGCAGCAGTCTGTGCAGCACTGGAAGTTTGGGCTCTGGATGAATAAGCAATAGTAGCAGAAGCAAAAGTCGCCACAGAGAGTGCAGCCGGTGCAACTAGTGGCACATGACCTCCACGGGTCCTCGAGCCTATACCCCGACTGCATTAAAAGAAGAATGGGACACATCAGAGAACAATATGTATGAATCGAATGGAAAGTACAAAAAGGTGAAGTAGAGCAGAGTGAAATACGTACCATGGAAGGGGCACCCCGGGTAGCAGCAGGAAGCTCCATACCCTAGGCTCGGAAGGCGCTATCCTAGAGACGGACCAACACCCTCAAACCAATGATAAGTTGAAGACACTCCTCGCCCCACTCTCGGGGAAGCTATCAACAAAGAGTTACAATAGCAAAAGCAGTATGACAAATAGTATGCCAAACAGTGTAGCCAATAGAGATGAAAAGTAGTCTGGGTGGCAGAAAAGGAAGGGAAGAATGCTATACCTTTTCCACGCCAGGAGAAAGGCGTAGCTCCTAAGCTGTCAGCCGCGGCACCTCGTTCTGGTGGAGGTTCCCATCCATGAATGTGTCCACTATGTAGGACAACTCGGGATAGGCTGCTTCAGCATGACCAGGGGCAGTAACAAGAAAAGGACCCCGCGCAGCAGCATGATCCCCCATGGATGGCATGAGTATCTCTCGGGCAAAGACTGCATAGTCATGATCCTCACCCTTGAGCAACGCAGCAGCATTGGCACCCATCATAACGCGGATAACCTCAGTTGTGCGAAGGGCGTCGGTTTGACTCATCCCAGCCGAAGGTGCCCTAGGAACATGAAAGTGATCATATCCCAAGGATTAGCGAACCACACGCTCACCGAGGTACCACTCTCAGTAGAATGGCCCCTCAAGTAAGATGCGGGTCCGGCTGACCTCCCGGCTCTGCATTAAGTCCTCGTCGGCTCGCTCCTCCATGCCGACCCAGAGGTCCAACAAACCTGCAAAGTAAGGAAGCATGTCAGAAAATAGTGTGTATAAAAGAATGAGAATGAAGACGAGAAGGGAACCAAGACATACTCGATCAGCTATCAGTGTGTTTAAGAAATGCCAGTCATCGTCTAAGTCCTTCCCGCTAGGCTTCGTGTGTCGATATCACCTAGCCCATCGGAGCGCCCGGAGGATCACCAGGGGATATACACAAGAATTCACCGGCGCGCGCATACCTAAGAACTCATAGGCCCTAAGCTGTAAGAGAACATTAAAGCATCAGTACAGTTGAAAGAGATGTGTAGATATGGAAAATGAAAGCAAGAGAAGTAAGGCAGATTTACCTCCCAGATGCGCCAATACCCGTTTGTTCTCCGATCTGAGGTGCTGTTGGCGGTGCTCATGTAACCGTAGAGGGTAGCCAAGGCGACTCCCCCCAATCGTAGGTGCCGATGCTATTCACCACCACCATGGCCGCGAGGTAGTGGAGGTGCACCCTATTCTCCAAGTTCGGGAATAGAGCTATCCAGAACATGTAGAGAAGGAACACACGAGCCACCCATTTGAAGTGGCGGGCCTCGAAGCAGATGAAATGTCTGAATGTCTTCCTCAGCAATGTGTACATGATGCTTCCTTTGTCGATGGCTAGGGGCACCTAGCTGAGGAAGTAGGTGAGAGCCTCCTCGCTCTGGCTGATATCTGGGTTGAAGGGGATCGGGACCCTGCCTACTCGAATCCTAGTGATGAGGGCGAAGTCGAGTGACGTCATGGTGACCTTGAAAGCAGGGATGTGGAAGGTGTTGGTGTTGTCCCACCACCTCTCCGCCAATGCTGTGAGCAAGACCCGATCGTTGCTAGTTCCCTTCAGCGTGGTGATGAAGCGATCGAATCCTACCCTGCCAACGATGTCCCGGCTGCGCTGTGGGAGGGCTGTATACCACTCTAGGACATCAGAAGAGCCACCGTGACCTCGGATACGAAGCATCCACTAAAACAAAATAAAACAAACGAATCAGTAAACAGTAATAAAATAAAAATCAAATTACGCAATGAGATAACTAAAATAGGTTCTTAACCAGTTCTCCAATCAAATCAATGCGGATCAAAATAAAATTTCTCTAATTTTGGATTCGCAAAACGGATTCCAATTCCAATTCAAAATTCGTGAAAACCAAATCTCATTCAGAACTCGAGTTTCAATTCCTGAAAAATGACGACCCGATTCGATCTGCTTCAAAATTCAAATTTCATTAAAACTAAATTCGTTCTATGTCAAAACTCAAAACCTATGATCCATTTCACATGACTTTAGTCAAATCGATTTCCAACGTTAGGATTCAACTCCAAATTCAAAAGTATAATCGAGACTCGACTTTGCTCAAATCTAGTTCGGTTCAATTCAAATCAAATTTAACTTGTCCCAGCGCAAAAAACTCAAACGTTAAAGTCCAAATTTCATATTCAACCGACCCAATCCAACTCAAAATCATTTTTCAAGATCAAATCTCAACTTTCAATCAACGTTCAACTTTTTCAAAAATTCAAACAACATAGTTTCTATGTCGGTTCAAACTCATTTTAAACCCAAATTTAAAGCTCAACGTGATTTCCACCCGATCCCAAAATTAGCTTTCGAAGTCTATTCATATCCAAAACTTGACTCAACCGAAAACCCCGCTCACAAAGTTCTTTTCAAATTCAAAAATCCCACTCAAATTTGTTTTAACAAATCCAAATTCAACTCAATTCCGATTGGTTCCATTTTTTCAAATCCGATTTCAACTCAATTTCGATTTGTTCCATTTTTCAAGTCAAAGGTGCATTTCAATCAAGTCCAAGGCGCATTTCAATCAAGTCCAAGGCGCAATTCAATCTGGTCTAAGGTTCAATTTGATCCAAGTAAGGTTCAATCTAATTCAAGTCCAAGTTTCAATTTGATCTTCAATCCGATTCAATTTAATGTTCAAATTCAATCTCCCAAATCAATTTCAAATTTCAAATTCAATATACAATCAACAAAGTCAATCAAGTTCTAAGATTCAACTAACCTAAGTTCAACATAAACAAGTGTGATGAACATGTGATTTTCATATCAAAGCAAGCAAAATAATAAAAACTTCTCGGTTTACTAGTAGGTTCACCGCCGAAAGGTGCTTCTCGTGCTCGTCCACCACGTCGGCAAGAATGAACCGCTTTATCCTGGGCCTCGTCAATCGGTGATGAAGTGGGATGTATGTGGTCGGGTTGATGTGCTCTGGCATACGCGGGATGCCACCCAAGAGTAGAGCCTCCTCACCACCTTCGTGGCCGTCGCCGCCGTCGGCACCACCACCTTTAGCCGCGCCACTGCCATCGGCGCCAACCCCTCCATTGTCGTCGCCTCCAACATTGCCTCTAATGCCTCCTCCACCACTGCTACCGCCGGCCACATCACCAACGACTCTACAACCAACTCCCACCATCGCGGAGAAGACTATTGATAGAAGAGAAAGGAAGACCACCACGAATATGAGCCGAATGAAAGAGACGAGAGAGGGAGTGAGAGAGATAAGAGTAAGAGAGTGAGAGAGTGATAGAAATGAGAGTGAAAGAGATGAGAGGAAGAGAGCCTTGCTTGTGTTTTTGTCGAACTACCCCAGACCTATGTTCTGCTATAGATCTCGCGGCCTCGAGAACTGCCTCTTTTAAAAGTCACGGTCGCAACACCCAAACCTAGGCTGCAACTTTTCTTTCTCCCGACCGTGACATATCTTAAACATTTGTAGTGGCCTCACCTTTTGATGTCAAGGTCGCAACAAACTTAGGGCTCAAAGGTTCAGGTTGCGACTTCTAAAAGTAGCGGCCAAGATGTTTTGTTGCCCCCTTTTGTTTTGTTAAACATCAAGCCTCATGCTATACATGATTAAACCAAAATCCCCTTTTGTACCCCTTCTATCCGTTCAGTCCTCCTCATGACCTTAAAGTCACTCGTCGGTCCATGCATGACCTAAATCCTCCTCATGACCTTAAACTGACTCGTCGGTACCCGTATGACCTAAAAATGCCCCTTTGAACCTTCGGACCTCCTCTTAATCTTAAACTGACTCGTTGGTCCTTGCATGACCAAAAAATGTCCATTTGAACATCCAGTCCTCCTCATGACCTTAAACTGACTAGTCGGTCCTCGCATGACCTAAAAATGCCCCTTTGAACCTTTGGTCCTCCTCATGATCTTAAATTGACTCATCAATCCTCGCATGACTTAAAAATGCCCCTTTGAACCTTCGGTCCTCTTGATGACCTTAAACTGACTCGTCGGTCCTTGCATGACTTAAAAATGCCTATTTGAACCTTCGGTCCTCCTCATGATCTTAAACTGACTCATCGGTCCTCGCATGACTTAAAAATGTCCCTTTGAACCTTCAGTCCTCCTCGTGACCTTAAAAACTGACTTGTCGGTCCTTGCATGACCTAGAAATGCCCCTTTGAACCTTCGATCCTCCTCATGACCATAAAATCTAACTCATCGATCCTTGCATGACCTAATAATGCCCCTTTAAACCTTTGGTTCTCTTAATCACCTTAAACTGACTCTTCGGTCCTTTCATGACCTAAAACTAATGTTTATCTCTTCGGTCTTCCTTACGACATTAAATTGACCCTCCGGTCCATTCATGACCTAAAACTAATCTTTCATGATATTCGATTTGTGTTGTGACCTTAAACCCCTGTATGTTTGCATTGTACCTGTATGCATCATATTGCATTTGCTATGCATCATGATTTGCCTGTTTGCATCATATATATTATCCCACGAACTACGATCAGTCTGATCCTTTGCAATGGGGTTACGTAGGAAGCTCGATTGAAATTTGAGTTTGACCACACTTTTCTGTATGCTTTGTTTGTGCCTAAGATTGACGGCTTGATCAATCGGTTTGTCTCTAGAGTTTTGACATTTACTTGCAATCTCTATCAAAGAGGGATAACTATAGACACCACAATTTGATCAAGCTAAATCTTAGGCACCGATCTTGAATGCTACCCAATGACAAAAATACGAGAATTATGGTCAAGGATACTTTTAAGCAAGCAAAATCAAGAATTCAGTTCAACACCCAAGAAACAACCAAAAACCTTTAGGCCATAACATCCAGCCAACACTTTTTCAAAACCCTACAACAGGCCGTGTCCTTACTCTCACGGCCGCCACCTTTTTGTGATCCTAGAAGAGGCCGCGATTTCCTTCTGTCACGGCCGCTACCTTTTTGAACCCTAAACCTAGCCGCAACCTTTGAAGGTCACAGTCTGCACCGTTCGTACAAATGAAGGACACGACTTTCTTTATTCGTACAATAAAGGTCATGATCGCAAGTTTTACACCTTTTTGGACAAGTGGCATTATCCCAAAGAATGTCTGTGTTGCCTCCTTGCCTATAAATAGGCACCCAATTTCACATAAAACAAGAAGAGTAATACCTGGACACAGATACTCTGCCGAACTCGATTCTCACCCGATATTTCGATACACCCGATACTCATATTCCCGATACTCCCGGACCTTATTCGTGACTTTGCTTGCATTAGTGAGGCCTTGGAGCATGGATTATTTGGCGATTCTTGTCTTTCACATTTGAGAGGGCATTTGACTCGGTTATCTACACAAGATAACCTTAAGAAAACCGTGACATTTCTTTAAACCCTCACCTTTCCTCTCCCGAGGGTGTCACGGTTAAGGTTCCATTCGTTATTTCAATTCTTCTATTTAATCTATTCGTATCAAAGCATGTTTATATAAGTTCTTTTCCTAAACAGTATGTCTATAACTTGCTGTTTTGCATAGAACAGTATATCTCAATCCATTTTCGTACTCACTGGCACATTGGGCACATGAAGAAGTTTCTGTGGTTTTAAAAACCTGATGGCTGCAACCCTTGGTTGTCACGGCCGTGAGTTATTTTGACATAAATATTACGGCCGCTACTTATTTGCTTTTGGCCAAAACTTTTTTTCTTATTTTTGTCCCGGCCGCAACATCCTATTGTCACGGCTGTGAACTTTGTATGAGACCAGTAGCATGAAAATTGTATTTTAAGCCTTCTGTCATCTGTTTTTAATGTTTTGAACATTCTATTTCTAGATAAATTTTACTGTTGGGGATAATTGATGGTAGATCTAGCCTTGATAAAGTAGGCTACGATCTCTATCCTGTACAACCCATTCATTTGGGTCTCTTTATAGCCTTGCGTGTTGAATACCCTTCTGGACCTCAAAAATACCCTGGCCGTAACCTTTGGTTGTCACGGCCGTGATTTTTTACATATGTTTTATTGCGGTAACCTTATATTTGTCACGGTCACAGGTTTTGTGACTTATTTTGTCACAGCCGCAACATTGGTTGCTACGGCCGTGAGTTTTCTGTATGTCCAGTAGCTTGAAAATAATACTCGAATCTCTTCTATTCTTTCTGTACAACCTATTTATAGCATATTAGAGATAAAAACTTTATTATATGACCCATAGGCCTTTCTTGTTCCATTTGAGCTTTCACTGCATGATTTTCGCTTTGCTTTACTCAAACAATATGTGTGGCATGTTTAGAAATGATAACCAAGTTGCATGATCCTTAGGATTGTAGTTAAAAATTTTCTTCTTTGTTTGCTTTTGTAAGGGCTCTCTTTAATCAGCTATTCTGTATATGTTACCTTTGAAAAGTTTTAAACAAGAACCAACATTGACAAAGTAGAGGCCAACCTTACGGTTGGGCAAAAAGGGTGCCTAACACCTTCCCTTTTCATACCTTAGCTCTCGAACCCTCTTTTTCTTAGGTTACGTTTAAAAAGGACCCGTGGCCTTCTTTTTGTTTTTCTTGGTTTTTCTGAAAAACCAAGTGACGACTCCATTTTTTCTTAAAACGTGTTCAGATATCTTCAATTTTCTTATTTTAGAAAGAAAAGAATACTTCTCTAAAAACAATAGATATCTGGCGCATTGTCCTCCTAAAAATGCCCGTAACTGACGCCACCTTTTTCTTGATCCTACAACAGGTCACGTCCTTGCCATAACGGCCACCACCTTTTGTGATCCAAGAACAGACCGTGATCTTTATTCCTCATGGCCGCCACCTTTTTGTGAACCTATAACAGGCCGCCACCTTTGATGGTCCCGGCTATCTCGGTTCGTATAATAAAGTTCATGACCACCATGTGCAAGGACACGGTTGAGAGGTTTACACCTTTTAGACAGGTGGCAGTATTCTAGAGGATCTTGGTGCTACCTCATTGCCTATAAATAGGTGCCTTGATTCACAGAAATCAAGAGAGGACTGTTTTGATATCGATACTCTACTGAATCCATTCCTCACCCGATATTCCTGATGCCCCCAATACCCATACTTCCAATACTCATACATTCAATACTACATACTCCCTGATCAAGTTAGTGGCTTTTCTTGCATTGGTGAGGCTTTTGGAGCACAGACTACTTGGTGATTCTAGTCTTCCACATCCGATGGGACGTCCGTGACGGTTGTCTACACTAGGTAACCTTAGGATATCGTGACGCTTCTTATACTCCCGTTTTCTCTCTCCGGGGTTGTCACGATTAAGGTTTCCATTTATTGATTTATTTCTTAGCATTGTTTTCTTTTTGAATAGTAATAGCATTTAACGTGTTCTTATGTCCCTTTTCATGATAAACAGTATGTTTATAATTTTATATAATATGTAAAATAGTATATTTTTTTTTACGTGATTTCATGTTTACTGGCACACTGAACACTTAAAAATGTTTTTGTAACCCACAAAACCTAATGGCCACGACCTTCTGTTGTTACGGTCGTGAGCTACTTTGTCCCTATTATTACGGCCGCTACATATTTGCTTCTTGGCCGCTAACTTTTTATTTTTATTTTTATCACGGCCGCAACATTCTGTTACTACCGCCATAAACTTTTTGTGAGACTAGTAGCATGAAAATCATATTTGAACTCTTCTTCTATTCTCTTCTAATATATGATGTACCATGTTTAGAGAACCATGATGTTGTTAAAGTAGTAGTTATTCGATCTCTTCTGTTTATTATTTTAAATAAATTATGTATATTCTATCTGTTTGAACTCCTCTGGACTTTGCATGTTAAAAACTTCCCTATTTTTTTGGAATGCCATGGCCATAACCTTTGGTTGTCACGATCGTAAGCTTTTTACCCTTAGTACTACGGTCGCTATGTATTTATTTAAGGCCACCTATTTTGCTTCATTTTTTGTCACGGCTGCAGCATGCTGTTGCCACTGTTGTAAGCATTTTGCATGTCCAGTAACTTAAAAATAATGTTCTGACTTGCCTTTTCTGTTTAACCTTATGTGCAACATGTTAGAAATCAAACTGTATAGTATGTACCCAAAGGAACTTTTGTTTTCCTTTGATGAGTAGTTTAATCCCCATTTGCATGTTTTTAGTTTGCTTTGCTCAAACAATACTTGTAGCATGATTAGAAACATTAATCAAAGTGCATGACCCTTAAGATTTTTGTTAGAAGCTTTTCTTTCTTATGTGCTTTTGTATGGATTTTCTTTAATCTTCCTTTTGTTATGGTTGGTATACTGAAAATCATGTTTTTAGTATTTTATTTTATTTTAATAAAATTAATTTTTTATTTTATGAAAATCTTTATGAGCAATGTATGTGTATCATTTCTT
>JAULJZ010088850.1:0-12361 GCA_032270985.1 Heliamphora pulchella
TGTGGGTGGTTTTAAAAAGAAACGTCAGAGAGGAGAGAGAGAGAGACGGCAGAGGGGGAGAGAGAGAGGGCAAATAGTAGAGAGAGAGAGAGCAGGGAGAGGGACGGCGGTGGCAGGGGTCGGTGGCAGCAGTAGTGTGGGGGTCGGCGGTGAGGGAGGCGGGCGGCGGCGGTGAGGGTTTGGAGAGTTGGTTTTGAGGTGTAGAGGTTGTTTTTGGGGGTGGGGTGGGGGTGGTTTTTGGGGGTGAAAATGGTTTTGGGGGTGGTTTTGAGAGAAATGAGAGAGAGAGAGAGAGCGAGAGCGAGAGAGAGCGAGCAGAGAGAGGGACGGCGGTGGTAGGGGTCGATGGCGGTGGCAGTGTGGGGGGTCGACGGTCTGCAGTGAGGGAGGTGGGCGGCTGCGGTGAGGGTTTGGGTAGGTGATTTTGAGGTGTGGGGGTGATTTTTGGGGTGAGGATGGTTTTGGGGCTGAAAGTGGTTTTGGGGGTGATTTTGAAGTGTGGGATGGTTTTGATTGTGGTTTTGGGGTGTGGGGTAGTTTTGAGGGTTTGGGGAGGTGATTTTGGGGATGGGGGTGGTTTTTCGGGGTGAAAGTAGTTTTGAGGGTAGTTTTGAAATGTGGAGTGGTTTTGAGAGTGATTTTAAGGTTGTGATGGTAGTTTTCGTTAAAAATTTTAACAGTTGAGTCTATTTGATGTTAAAATTAAATTTAAAGGACGACTAGTGTCATTTTTTAAATTACATAAAAAAATTTTATTTTTATCAAAAATTTCAGAAGATATTAGTATAATTTATCTTAAATTAAACTGCCTAACAATTTTTGTTTTAATTTACTACACTGGTGCGGTAATTAATCATCTACTCCTAGGGATACGACACTGACATCAAGATCAAGATTTGCATACGAAATTACTGCCATGTCCCTACTCCTGCGCTGCATCACTACTCACTAGGTTAGTAGCCGGTTGATTCATTTGGATGATGTTAAACAACCGGCGGCAAGTTTGGAATGACGAATTACTTTAAATTAAATTGAATTAAAAAATACATGAGTTTAAATTTTAAATTTTTTCTCATTAAATAATTGATTCTACATTTATATAGCAGTACTAGAAATAATAATTTGGCCAATATCTAATTAGTAATATTTTATTCATGGTATTAATAATATCAATTATTTATATTATTAGTATTAGGGGTTTGTTTGAGATAATGTTTAAGTTAGTTTTTTCTGTAAAAAAAATCAATTTTTAAACTACACTGTTTGGTTTTAAAAAAAAATTAATTAACTTATATTTTTATTTCTTAATCTAAGAAAAAAAATTAATACATATTTCAAACACTCTAATTTTTTCAAAAACAAATTTATTATAATACATTTACATAAAAAGTCAACCATTCTCACAAAGATAAAAAAAATTGTATCAATACCCTAAACACTATAACTTGAAATTTAAAAATAAAAATATTTTACATATGTCAATAAAAAATAAAAAAGTAAAAAAGATACTATAAAAAATTATTTCAAACAATCTAACTTTTATTGATTTCTCTTTTTTTTTAAATAAATCTCTTAAAAGTTAAATTTTTTAAATATTCTAAATAAGCACTTAGACTCCAAATTATCTTTCTTCCCCACTTAACAGTTAAATTTAACTTTATAATTCTCATTTTATTTTTTATTCTATTCTAATCAGTCATAATTATAATTTTTTTACTGTACACATAATTTATTTTGATATTAAAAAAACATTTAAGACGGACAATATTACCCCTCTCTCTCTTATACATCTAATTTCATTCAATTTTATCCATAATACTAAACGAGCCTTTAAAATAAGTTGACAAAACCTCTTTGAAATGTTTAAAAATTTAGCTTTTAAGAATTTTAGTTTTAAAATTTTTTTAAAAAATAAAATGTTTGGATTAATTTATTTAAGTATTTTTTATTTTTTAAATAAATATTTAATATATTTTTATTTTTAACTTTTAGGCTACAATGTTTAGAATAATTGCACAATTTTTTTTAAAAAATAAAATTAATTTTTTAATTCAACGTACTATAGTCTTTTACTCAAGCAAAAACTTAGAAGCCTAGTTTGAGGTGTCTAAAAGTTGAGTTTTAAGTGGTTTTAATTTCTTTAGAGAAAGGAGAAAAAATATTTAAATTGTTTGGAATTTTTTTTTATAAAAGTTGTTTTTTTATTAACATGTCAAATATTCCTTTTATTTTTATTTTTTTAAGTTTTAGTATTTGAAATATTGGCACAATTTTTTTTATTTTTGTCAAAATAGTTAATTTTTTAATTGAGAGTATTATTATTATTTTACTTCTTAAAAAAAATTAGCATTTGGAATGTGTATAAATTTTTTTAAAAAAATTAGTACCCTTTTAGAGATGCCATAGACTTAAAAAAATTATATAAAAAACTAGCTTTTTGGAGATACAAAACAGGGACTTTTTTAAAAATTCTAAACAGGAGCAAAGGTTCGGAATCTTGGATAATAAGTAAAAATATAATAATATTTATATAAAATAAATTGATATAAAAACATATTTTTTAAAAAATAGATGTTTTTTAATTTTAGAAAGCTATATAAAAAGTTACAAAACTATAATAAAATTATAACTTTTTATTTATTATTTAACTAGAATCAAATAGAAGGTGGTTAGGAGTATCTTCAAAACATAGACCGCCATTAAAAGTTGATAGAATCTTTTTGGGTACAAATTTATTGCAATAATATTATGTGCACACAATTAATTATAGATTTGAAGGGATATGGGCCGAGATTTATAACGGACGGCCCATGACCCAATGGACTACGGGATATAGTCGGAACCTGACCGTTCGCACAGTGGAGTTTGGATATAGTCGAACCCTTCCCCAGAGCTGCGGGGAATAGAAAGTTTATGGTAGTGGCAACGAACTACTTTACCAAGTGGATCGAGGTCAAACCACTCGCAAGCATACGGAAGGCCAATATGAAACGGTTCGTGTGGAAAAACATCGTGACGCGCTTCGGGATCCCCCGCGCGCTTATTTCGGACAACGGCACCCAATTTGACGGACAGTTGTTTCGTCGATTCTGTGCCGGATTAAATATAGCATTCTACAATTCCACCCCAGCGTATCCGCAGTGCAACGGAATGGCGGAAGGCTCAAACAAAACTATCTTGGCAGGACTGAAGAAGAGGCTGGAAAAAATAAAGGGGAGGTCGGTGGAAGAGTTGCCCAATGTCTTATGGGCCTATCGTACTACGCCTCGACGCTCGACCGGGGAGACTCCGTACTCCATGGCTTATGGCACTGAGGAAGTGATACCTCTGGAAATAAGTCTCCCAACAATGAGGTCGGACGACTTCGATCTTGGGCGGAATAGGGACTTGCTCGCCAGAGACCTAGACTTACTAGAAGAACGTAGGGAGGAAGTGCTGTTAAGGATAAGCTCCTACTAACGTGAGATGAGCCGAGAATACAACAAGAGAGTCAAACCAAGGGGGTTCGTCCCCGGCGACATGGTCTAGAGGAAAGTTATGGGAAACACGAAGGTCTCAGGAGAGGGGAAATTGGGTCCGAATTAGGAAGGGCCATATATGGTTAAAGCAGCTGCCGGGGCAGGAGCTTATTATCTTCGGGATGTGGAAGGAAAAGATGTACCGAGGCCATGGAATTCTGCCAATTTAAGGGTTTTTACCACTGAGCCTGTAATCCATCTCGTGTTTTGTGAACATCAATGAAATCATCTTGCTTCTATATATGTTTTCCATTCGCAGGGTTTCTAACAACTCCCCTCGAAGGAGCCCATCTCAGCCTGAGGATAGAATATCCTCTCAAGAGCTATCCTGATCTCAGGGTTTCTAACAACCCCCCTCGAATGAGGCCATCTCGGCCTGAGGATAGAACATCCTCTTAAGAGCTATCCTGCTCTCAAGGTTTCTAACAACCCTCCTCGAAGGAGGCCATTTCGGCCTGAGGATAGAACATCCTCTCAAGAGCTAGTCCTGCTCTCAGGGTTTCTAACAACCCCCCTCGAAGGAGGCCATCTCGGCCTGAGGATAGAACATCCTCTCAAGAGCTGTCCTGCTCTCAGGGTTTCTAATAACCCCTCTCGAAGGAGGCTATCTCGGCCTGGGAATAGAACATCCTCTCAAGAACTGTCCTGCTTTCAGGGTTTCTAGCAACCCCCCTCGAAGGAAGCCATCTAGGCCTGAGGATAGAACATCCTCTCCAGAGCTGTCCTGCTCGTAGGGTTTCTAACAACCTCCCTCGTAGGAGGCCATCTCAGCCTGAGGATAGAACATCCTCTCAAGAGCTGTCCTGCTCTCTGGGTTTCCAACAACCCCCCTTAAAGGAGGCCATCTCGTCCTGAGGATAGAACATCCTCTCACGAGCTGTCCTGCTCTCAGGGTTTCTAACAACCCCCCTCGAAGGAGGCCATCTCGGCCTGAGGATAGAACATCCTCTCTAGAGCTGTCTTGCTCTCAGGGTTTCTAACAACCCACCTCGAAGGAAGCCATCTAGGCCTGAGGATAGAACATCCTCTCAAGAGCTGTCCTGCTCTCAGGGTTTCTAACAACCCTTCTCAAATAAGGCCATCTCGGCCTGAGGATAGAACATCCTCTCAGGAGCTGTCCTGCTCTCAGGGTTTCTAACAACCCCCCTCGAAGGAAGACATCTAGGCCTAAGGATAGAACATCCTCTCCAGAGCTGTCTTGCTTGTAAGGTTTCTAAAAACCCCCTCGAAGGAGGCCATCTCAGTTTGAGGAGAGAACATCCTCTCAAGAGATGTCCAGCTCACAGGGTTTTGAACAATCCCTCATCGGAAGGAGACCAATAAGATAAAAGAGAGAAAAGAAAGGCAAGAATGAGGTAAAGGAAACACGCTATCGCCAGCGATGGAAAAAGAACATTCTCATTAGATAAATAAAACGAGTACAAAGTGGGGAAGCTCAACCTTACATAGGTGAAAACGATCGAAGCGTTCTATGAAGAAAAGATAAAATACAATAAAATAAAAATAATAACGTTGCAACAGTTATTGTGGGGCAGTGTCCACTACTTCAGCCCGGCCATCTCCACCCTCTTCCTCCTGGCCGTCGTCCTAAATTTCCACCACCTCCTCTCTGTCAAAGGCGTGACGGCTGGTGGCCATGTCTTGCATATCGCCAAGGCGAGGAAGATGTAATTCTGGGGGGAGTTTAGGATCCGTGGGATCCACTTCGGTAATCTGCTCATCGATAGCTGCCACAGCTTCCACGTCGGTTGGGGGATCGCTCCAAAGAGGGGAGCTCAGGGGCACCCCAGCAAGTTCGAGGCCTTGTTTGTAGCCCAGAGCCATCAATTCGACTTTCATGCTGAGTACCTCCTTCGTTAGATAAACACCGTACTCGTCCTAGCCTTGTTGCCAGAGCTGGTCGTCGCGCTCGGTCCTTACTGCTTCGAGGTCGGCAGCAATTTTTCGTTGGGTCTCGGCCTCCGCTTGAGCTGTAGCTATCATTTTGCGAAGTTCGGTATTTGCCACAATGATGGTGGCCGCCTCCTCTTTGGTCTTCCTCAGCTCCTGTTTGTCCTGGTTTCCTTCTTCCTCGGCCGCCTTCAAGCGGGCTTCCAACCCTTGGAGAGCAGAGGCATTGCGTGCCAGGTCCACGTCCAAACTTTTGGCGTGTTTGGTGGATTATGCAAGTGCCTTGCCTAATTTCTTTGTCTCCCTGGAGACCTCGGCAAAGCGATCATGCAACACGGTTACTACTTGGAGATGCAAACAAAAAAAAAAAAAAACAACAACAACAACAAATAAACAAGTAAACATACATATAAAGACAGAAATAAGTAAAAGTAATAAGATAAAGGAGCGTACTAATCACTTACCCCGACGCCAAGCTGATATACTCGTTCAAAGAGAGTGGGAAGGTTCACTCTGGAATGGTTCGCAATGTCCTCAGGAAGGGCCATTCCTCTGGCAAGACATTCTGCGACGCTGTCGACCTTAGAAGAATCGCCAGTGTGGAGTTGGCGGCCTTGAACGACGAACTCAGGGAGTGGGGTCAGTGGCTGGAGATTCCCCTTCCCTGGCTGGGATAGCCTCGGCGATGGGAATGGAGGTGCCATTTCCACGGACGAGACGGCGGCATTGAGGGAGCCGAGCATCGGTCGGAGACACTGAGTGGGGGCGAGTTTCATCCACATCCACTGCCTGCTCATGCGGAGGGCTTTGAACCGTTGGTGGAGGTGGCGGAGGAATCTCCAGGACCGTTTTGCGCGGGAGTGGGGGTGCTGATATCCTGACGGCTGGAGTAGCCGAGGTGCTTGCACCGCCGCGACCGAGGACGGCTGCCCTAAGGTTAAAAGTTCATTGGCGTGGCATCTCTTCTACTTCTTCTTCCGGTCGAGGTGGAGAGTTTTGTACTGGTGGTATCGGAGGGAGTATTTCTTGTTGCCGAACTCCCCTATGGCGTATAACTCTCCGGTAGCTCGGTATATAGTCGAGCAGGTCTGGGGCCGAGCGGGATTCATGGATGTGCAAGCAGAACTGAACTTCACCAAAGTTGTTCCGTCTCTTTTGTTGTTTGGCAAGAGAGGCGGCTGAAAAAGAAGAACAGGCAAACTGTTATGCAAATTGTTATTCGTAGTAGTGGAATATAGACACATATATAAAAGAAAAGCCGAACTGACCTGGACTCCTTGGTATCCGTGGAATTGAACGGCCAGCAAGTCCAGCACGGTTGGCCTGGAACTTGAAGTCACCTCCCACAAGTATGAGGTCATCGCCGTGCTTGTCCGACTCGGGGAGGTCATGCACCATTTGCTACGCAACGCTCCGCTGGTGAAGATAGTACGAGTTCTGGTTACCAGCGATGGTGTAGCAGTGGAAAATCTCGAGGACGCCGAGGTTCAACTTGTAACGTCGATTAATCTCGGCCATCCCCATAACGACCCGAATGAAATTTATGGACACTTGGCATGGGGTAAGGTGGCATGTGGCCAACATCTCCCTTAGGAGAGGATCAACCGAAAAGCGTACCCCGGCCTCTACTATGGCAGCTATGGGGAACTCTACCTCGTTTCGTCTGGGGTGAAAAGGCGATCCAAAGACGTCAGGGTCGCAATAGCGAACCGTGACAGAGGGAGGGATATGGTATTTTTCCCTAAAGGTGGCCATAGCAACAGGGATGTTAACTTCTTTTATGAATTTCCCCTTTCTTACCATGACGACAGGGTAGGGAGAGGAAACTAGGGGATAGAGAAAGAAAGGGAGACCAGGAGCGCTAAAGAAGAGGGAACCCTAACTAGGGACCGTGAGGAGGGAGGATGAGAAGAACGGAAAAACAAAAAAAAAAGAGAAAGAGAACGGGAGCAACTAAACTTACTGGTAAGAGAATAATTCCCGCAGGGAGAATGGCAGAGAGCTCCAATGGACTCTGACGTTGACAATAAGGTTTCACCGTCGTTGATGGAGTCAAGGGAAGAAAACGCATCAACGACTGTGTGCGACAAATGAGGGCACCAGAAAGTGAGGAAAAGGACGAGGATCTCCGTTATATACATAGAGATCCCCTGCATCAAGCGCCAACAGTCGCTTTGGGAGGACCAAAGGGTGCCTGCCCACCCTCGAAAAGGCGTGAAGTGCCTTAAACGGGACCAAACGCATTTCGACACATGGCATGAAATGATTAGCATTTAAAATACTTTAAAAACTGACAGCGGTGGCGCAGTAAATGAAAAGGGGAATGGTTCAGCTCCCCTCGAGCCAAACCCGAGGAAAGCTGAGGGGCAAATGAAGGGATATGGGCTGAGGTCCATAACGGACGGCCCATGACCCAAGTCCATGCCATACCCGGCAAGTTTCGTCTTGACCCAATGAGGTACCGCCCCCCCGCGAAGACCACCTCGGTACGTATACGACCGAGGTAAGTACACAGGCACACAGACAACAGTTTCGGCCACGACTCGATGGTCGAGCTCTAACACATTTAACGCGTGATTTGACCCCGAAAGATGGGCATTAATTGCGACAAGGTCTTATATGACAGGCATTTAATGCGATTGACCTAAAACGCCACACGCCAGAGGAGCTCGGCCGAGAGAACGACCGAGGTAGGGAAGCGAGGTGATGTGATGATGAGAAGACCGTCGCCGCCGTCAAGTCTATGGCGAGGACAGAGGAGGTGTCAGCTGGGAACATGGATTTTGCCGGGTGTGCAAGAGAAAGTCCAGATAATTTAGAGAAGCTAATCATGACCCTCGAAAAGAGAGAAGAAAGGGTGTTCCCACTATATAAGGAGGGGGCAAACCATAAGAGGGGGGAGGGGAATAATTTCCCGAATATCTAAAGTAACAGTTTCTACTTAATGGTTTGGATTCTGTTCATCTACTAACTTGACCGTCGGAGGGGCATCCGGCAGTCCACCGTCGGCTAGTTCACGTGTGTTCATTTTTGCAGAAGCTACTTCATCAGCAGGATCGATCGGTCTGGATCCAATTCAATAAATTCAATCTACGGGCGTTCCCTGTACAAGATTAATCATAAATATTAAATTTTAATCATTTATTTGTACTAAATTTTATAATACTTATTAATTTATTAATTTTAATATAAATAAATGAATAGGATAAACTTTTGCAATTTTTATAATTAATTATCTATTTACAAAATATTTTTAAATTTATTAATATATAGTTGATCCGTTTGCACAGCGGTGTCAATTGCTCGGAGGCCTAGATATCTCGTTAGTAAAAAGAAAATGCTAATCACCGTTGGGCGGTGAAAAATGGTATTAAAAAATATATTGATATATGTAAAAATATTAGGTCTCACATTTAAATATGTATTGATATTAAAAAAATTATTCTTATTATTCTATTAAAATCCTGATTGGTAATTTTGGCATTTTACCTAAATATACCAAAAAGCTAAAGTTGCTTATTTGGCAAAAAAGTAAAAAAATAAAATAAATAAAAAATCAAATCAAAATATAAACTCTCAGAATATTCTACTCAAACTCTCACTATTTTTTAAATATAATAATATTACTTATTCATAACTTATTTACTCTCATTACTAATTATATATAGGGTAAATTACACGTTCAGTCATTGAATTTAAAGATAATAATATTGATACCTCCTCTATTCTCTGAAATATAACTGCACTCTTTTATATTTTTATTTTTGAAACACTTAAATTCAAAAATTAAGTTCCGTTAACTTTTCAAATGAAAACACCGTGAAATAGTTTTTTGATTTTTTAGTTTTTTTTAATTACAAAATCTTATTTTAAAATTTTTAATTAAAAAATAAAAAATTACTAAATACAAAAATAAGTAATATAAAATTTTATTTATTAATTTATTTTTGTTTTTAAGTTTTTAATTTTGATAAAAAAAACTTATTTTATCAATAAGTTTTGATAAAATAACATAAAATTTTTGATAAAATAAGTTTTTGTTTATCAAATTTAAAAATTTAAAAATAAAAATAAATTAATAAATTAAATTTTATGTTACTTATTTTTGTATTTAATAATTTTTTATTTTTTAATTAGAAATTTTTAAATAAAATTTTATAATTAAACAAAAAAAAACTAAAAAAATTAAAAAATTTGTTTCAACAGTGTTTCTGTTTGAAAAATTAACTGAAATTAACTTTTGAATCTAAGTATTACAAAAATGAAAATGTAAGAGAGTACAGTGATATTTCAGAGAACAGAGTGGGTAATAGTGTTATTACCCTTAAATACAAGTAATGTATGTGTAATTTACCCTTATATATAATTATTAATATCAAATATATAGAAATGTAAAATTTTCTATTTTGGACAAAAAATAAAAATGCTAACTTTTTACCCAAACAACTAGTTTAAAAAAATTAACTTAAAAATTAAGTTACCAAATAAACGATTTTAAACTCAATTTAACATTTTAACTAAAAACATAAAAAAAATAAAAATAAATTAGTTTTTAAGCTATAGTTGTCAATTGGGACCCAAGTAGTTAGCTTTACAATTGGTAAAAATAGATTTGTTCATCTCTTTTGTAGATGGTTAATAAAACTTTTTAATTTTTTATTAATTCAAGTTGTGAATTTTATTGCTAAATATATATTAAATATTATTATTATTTAAAATAATAGGAGAGTTGTATTATTCACTCTTGTTTTGTTTTTGTCCATTGAATTATCAAAACTATGTTTGAGATAGTTTTTTGTGATGAAATAAATATAATAATTATGATCATTTTTTGTTAAAATTAAAAAAGTTTATTGAAGACAAAAAATGTAAAGCCACATTTTCTATTTTTATTTATCTTTTAATTGGTTAATTAAATTTCTTTACTTTTCAAATTATTTATAACGAGAAGAAAATTTAAAATTTGCGTACTGAGATTAGTATTTAAAAATTTATTAAAAATAAAAATAACTATATAAAAACTTATTCCAAAGAAAAGATAAGTTTTTCTCAAAGAAATTCATTAGAAATTGTTATCCAGCCAAGTGTCTGTTTGTTTGGGATATTTAAAAAATTTATCTTTTAAAGAAGTTCAATTTCTTTTCAAAAAAAAAATAGAGGAATAAAAAAGCTAGATTATTTCAGATACTTTTTTGTATTAATTTTTTTAAAATTTTTTTATTAAAATATCTAGGGCGCTTTTACTTTTAGCTTTTAATGGCCCGATTGGAAAATAGGTTAAAAGCTATTTTTTTTTATTTTTTTTGTATTTTTAGTTAAAAAAACTAATTTAAGTTCAAAGTAGGTTATTTAGTAATTTAGCTTTTAAACTAGTTTTTTTTTAAAGTTGGTTGTTTGAGTAAAAAGTTAGCTTCTTATTTTTTGTTCAAAATTGATAAGTTATGAATAAAGGGTATTATTATATATTAGAAGTAGTGGGAGTTTGAATAGAATATTATGAAAGTTTGTATTTTAATTTGACTTTTTAACTTTTTTATTTTTCTACTAAATGTGCAATCTTAGCTTTTTGGCATTTTTAGTCAAAAAGCCAATGTTGTCAATCAGAACCTAAGTTGCAGTGTTTAAAATTTTGGCACGATTTTTTTTGGTGAAATGGTTGACTTTTTTAAGTAAGTGCATTATAGTAATTTTATTTTAAAAAAATATGATGTTTAAAATATGTATTGACTTTTTTTTTCCTTATATTAGAAGATAGAAAAAACTTTTATTTTTGTAAAAAAAACTAACTTAAAAACTATTTCAAATAAGCCCTAATTAGGTAAAGTGACGCTTAATGACGAAACATTTATTACACCCTCCGTCATTTGTATTAAATTAGATATAGCCTGCATCTAAAAGTACTATTACTATTTTTTAAAAATTATTTAATTGCTTGCAATGATGATTGATGTTATAAAGGACAAAAAATATACAAAAAAAAATAGTAGTGACAGATTAATAAATTATTTAAATACTCGAATTAAATAATAGTATATTAATTAAAAAATATACAATTATCATATCTTAATTGGTAATTATACTTAAATTAAATAATAACCAATTAAAAAGATAAAAATTTTAATGAACTTTATCTCACTGTTGAATTGTTTAGAAGAAATAAAATTTTTTAAATCAATAGATACATGTTACATCAACTATTATAACTCGTTATATAGATTAAAGAATATTAGTAATTCAGACGCTAGTTTTTTTTTTATAATGAAAATAGAACTTTGAGGAGTAAATGAGAAAATGTATATATTTAATGGGGTGAAATGTAAATTTACACTTCAAAATATGAATCACAATTATGAGCTCTGTTTGGCATATTCAAGTAGTGTCTTGCGTCTTTAAAAAGTTTATTATTTTTTTAATTATTTTCTTAAGAAAAAATACTTATATATATTTCAAATATTTTAATTTTTTTGAGTAAAATAGTATTAGTATCCTAAACACTATATCTTTAAAGCAAAAAATAAAAATATTTTAAAAACATGAAAAATATTATCTTAAATAATTGGGTAAATTACGCTGACCTCCCATGAGATTTACCAAAATATCAACAACTTCCCTTGTGATTTCTGAAATATCACTAACCTCCCATCTGATTTAGTTTTTGCATCAAATTAGTTCAACCGTCAATATTTTCGTTAACTTTAACGAAAAACTGTTTAAAAATAAAATAATAATAATAAATTATTTTTTAATTATTTTTTGTGATTGAAACATTTTATATTTATAACTAGAAAATATTTTTTATTTATTTTGATTTTTTATTAAAAAAACAGTGTAACTATTTTTTAGAAAAAATAAAAAAAAATCTAATTATTTTTTGTATTTGAAACATTTTATTATTATAATTAGAAAATATTTTTTATTTTATTTTTATTTTTTCTAAAAAACAATAACACTGT
>JAULJZ010088861.1:0-12361 GCA_032270985.1 Heliamphora pulchella
AAGCCCAGATCGAAAACCCTAGGGTCCAAAACTTGCGAAAACTTTGAAAAAGTACGAAATATACCAATCTTCTCCTAAAAAATCAGGAAAAAATCATCGCAATAATCAGTGGACCGAGGCGAATCGAACCAAAGAAGCGGCGTTCGTCGCCGTCCGTACAGTCGCAGACGTTATCAGACGAAATATGACGTCGGCAAGTCGTTTTTGCTGTGCGACTAAGGCTAAACCTTTACGATGCTTTTAAAGTTAGATCGAAGATGCTCTAATACCAAGTTGAATAGTAAAAAATGAATTTAGGGTTTGAAGAAAGAAGAATGAGATAGAAAAGAAAAAAAGAGATGAGAAGAAAGAGTTCAGGGAGGTTAATTAGCTTCCTTCACCCACATATCATTTATATATTATTAGGTCAAAGTTAAAGATAAGTACAAGAATTCTATTAAGGAAATAAAGTAAAAATAGAAAAGAATGAAACTAATAAACTCTCAGCAGATACAAAGTTTCTACACAAGTGTAACGTGCCCTGATGAATTCCTACCAGCAATTAAAAAATAGCAGAATTAACATTCCAAATCCACACCCGTATATCCCTCCAATCTTACAGTAACGCACGTGTGTTAGGAATGTGGTTATAAGTTATAACCAAAAGCAAATATCAATTCACATCAACAATAGTCACTCATTTCAATTGAGACTACATCATAGCTAGGTTCATTAAAGTAGGCACCAAAGCTCTGATCTCCTTGCCAAAAAAGAAAAACACGAAAATTCTAGTATGATTATTGGACTTCCTAAAACGTCAATGTCCATTAACTATATCCTACGGAAGGTATCGCCAATGTGTTTGACTTTGTTTACTAACATCATTTTTCTTTAAATTGAGCAAATATCAATTCCATTAGTTTTTTACTAACATCAAATTATGCCTCATATTCAGCTCCATACAATTCCCAATGAAGCAATAACTAACCAAACAACAATTACAGTTACAGCTCAAACACTCTCAACAATCCCAAAGAGCTTCTCTGACTTAAATTAAATAAACAGGAAACAAGGTCCATTTTAATTTCAATGAACTTCATGACTAATTCTTACCAGAGAGTAGATTGCTGAATCACACATTAGAGTTAGTGAGTTACAACAAATCAAGGAAAACCTCAAATCTACATAACAACGAACAAGGACCAGAAGCTGAGGTGATAGCTATATAGGTATCAAGAATCCAACCCTTGAAATGAGATAATATTGACCTTCCATTCTTGGCAAATCTTGCTTTCATCTCTCGTCTTGAACTCCTTCCTCTCCTCTCCCCTCTCCCCTCTATCTGATCCGTCTCCTCTCTCTCCGACCTTCCCTCAACCATCACCACGTCGCCCATGCTCCTTCCGTCTGCCGCCACCATCAGCGCATCACCCATGCTCAACCATCTCCATCCTCCCCACAACCATCACCACATTACCCATGCTCCTGTTAGTATATACAATCCCACATTGCTTGTGTATGAAATATGTGATCACCTAATATAATGTTAGGACCTTTCAACCTAATAGCTTAAGCTTTTAGGTTAAATACAAAATTTTCACTTTGTATCAATGCAAATAAAAGATCATGGGCTGTTAATCTTCATCTTCATATTCATTCAACCTTCTACATTTATGTTCCTCGCCATATTTGGTAACGTTTAAAAAAAAAAAACCACCAGCTGGTTGACCAAAGTTGCTGATCATCGCCATTTTTTTTTTATTTAAAATCTCTATCTGGTATCAGAGTGGAATCCATTCTATCCGCTTAAAAAAAAAAAAAGTTCACACCCCACGATGAACCCAAAAAAAATATTGCACGATGATATAGAGAGAGACAGAGTACACATAAGAGACCTCAAAAGCGGCTGCACGTGAGGAGGGATGTTAAGAGTATACAATCTCACATTGATTGGGTATAAAATGGATGATTACTTAATATAATGTTGGAACCTCTCTACCTAATAGCTTAAGCTTTTAAGTTAGATACAAAGTTTCTATAGCTCCTGTCGTATGCCGCACAACACCCATGCTTAAGCTCTTCACGTAAGTTTTATGATTCTTTACCAAAAAAAAAAACACTTAAGAGTTTTCACTCGGCTAAAAAACATTTGATCACAAATGGATTTTGACATGAGTTATTTTTAGGTTAAGTATTAGCGACATGAATTATATAGGGGTCCAAGGAGAGAGGCAGACCACGATGTGACACGTCTCTTGATTTATTGAATACTTCTTGATTTTTAGAACACTAGCTCTTGGATTTGGACATCGCAACATCAACCGCAATTTTCGATGGTCGAATCTCATCCTATAAATGTCGACACTCAAGGTTCATGTCAGATATGTGCTTGTTTAGCGATTATGGACGGTTTCTAGCCGATTCTTTGCCTTTCTCATTATCAGGACTTATTGTTTGAAGCTCTCTGTTTTGATTTTTTTTGTTTGTGTTGCTCTGGGCTGCTACATCTCTTTGGTATTCTGGTTTTCTTTGGTTCACATCATTATTTCCTCTTATCTGGCTTCTTTTTGTTCACATCATTGTTTGCTCTCATCCGGCTTCCTTTGGTTCGCATCAGTGTTTGCTCTCATTTGACTCGATTGTTTGCGATTTTTTGTCTATGTCTAGTTTGACTTCTGTTAGCTAGCAAATTTCCTGTTTGATTAAAATTGTTTTGAGTTGACATGGCTGAAAGAAAGACACTTGATTTCAAAAATGACAACTTGTCGAGATGTATCACTTCTATACGCCTGAATGGTCTTTAACTATTTAGTCTGGGCACATGCTTTTAAGGTTTTTCTTAAAGGAAAGCAGAGGTTGAAGTATATCACATGTCATCCTCCACCCAAAGGGAATTCTACCCTTTCCAGTTGGAGGACTATTGATTCTATTGTTATCAGTTAGTTATGGCATAGTTTAGAACCTCATATTGCTACTACTGTGGAATTCTATGATACTTCTAAGTAGATCTGAGATTCTTTGGCAGACTCATTCTCGAATCAAAGCAATGCATCTTGTGTTTATAAATTAGGAAAACCTTTGTCTAAATATTACAGTAACTATCTGAGGGCTCAGTTGTTACAATATCGTCCTTTTACTATCGATTTACAGCAACAGAAGCACCAATGGAAGGATTTCATGATTGCCTCCCTACTCTCTAGTTTAGATTCTGATGTTCGTGGGTTAAATGATCAAATTCTGGCTAGTGAGACCTTACCTACTGCATCTAATACATATTCTTAGTTATTATGCTCCTCGTTGGGCCAATTTGTTAGCATGCCTAGTCCTTTTGCATCTCCTTTTGCATCAAAACTAGAGAGTAACCATGTGAGCCAAACAATCTCAGCTGGAGCATGTGCCATACCCCGATATTCAGTTACAACAGTAGAGCAAGCAATAAATGATTATTCCTTGCTCTTCTAAGAAATGAGTCACCAAAAAACACATGAAAACCGGTGACAGACTTGCGATCTAAGAGATCACTAGTCCAATCATCACCAGCATAAGCAGTGTCGAATTCAAGAATTTAACACAATTGGGGCACAACATCAAGCATGAGTCTTTTTCATAATCAAGCAAAATGAGATTTTTTTTCCACAATTAATAAATATTAAATTTAAAACATTCATTTATGAGTACAAAAATGTATAACGTATATTTTTACAGAAGTAACTAAAATTTGGACATTTATAATAACTTAAAAAGTAAATTTTATAATTGATCACAACGAGTTTATTTTTTAGTTCGAAAAGGCAAAAGGCCAAAGAGAGAAAATGAAATTGAAAATGAGAAATAAATTTTATTTTTTACTTATATATGTAAGGGTAGGTACAATTTTATAAGGTCATACAAAAAATAATAGAAAAATAGTGTGGGCACAAATACAATAATATGAGAGAAACATAGTTGTCAAATCGTGAATCGAATCGTGAATTGAAATCTTGATTTTGTAAATCTTGAATTCTAGTAAGATTCAGCATAAATTATAAGTATAATGTTAAACACCTAAATAACATTAATATTGACAGAAATTATACAATAGCAACATGATTATATAATCTAATTAGGAAGATATTTATCTTCATAACAAGAGATTTTCACTCAAATCTAATCACTATAATATTTTTTAAGAATCTCTTTTGAAATTCATAAAATAGACCAAAAAGTCTCAAGATGAGTAAAATAACATAAATGAAAGTGAAAACCCTTTAGATTAAACATAATACACTTTCAAGCATGTCTTGTGTACTTATTGCATGAAAAATGGTTCTCATTTCAAGGTGAGGGTCGAGTAAGAGTTCTAGCTCTTCTGTCAAAATATTCGACCCCCCTCTCGTCTAAGGCCTGCGTTCTTTTGAATATTTCTCTATAGTAAAAGTAAACGATTGAATTCCCTTTATCCGGATATGGCTGCTCCCATTTCACTCAACGAATCATAACTTAAATCAGTAAAACTTTACTCTTCCTGGTCTGTGATTCATTCAAAAGCTTAGACGAGAGGGGGCTGGCGACAAAGACCTTTCACTCGCAAGGCAAGACCCTCTATAGGTAGAAGTTAGAAGAGCCCCTAATCGTTGTGTAATCGTTGAATCTAGCTGATTTAACCCATATTAAACTATGATTATTTACCAAAATAATAATAATAAATTATTAGAAGTGCTATTATCATCTTTCAATTCCTTACAAAATATTTTTTTTAACATTTTTCATATAAATTGAACCTATCTTATTCATATTATATTATCTAATCACCAAATGAGCAACAAATTATGCATGATTATATCTTATATTTACGATAAATGCACTAAATTGTATTATAATAATTTTAAAATAAAATAAAAGTGGTAAGTAAGAGTTATAGATTGGTTGGATATGATAATTTTAAGAATCACATGAATCGTAAATAGTGAATCAACTCGTAAATCGTAAGATTCATCACGATTCTATCACAACATAGATTCACTTAGAGATTCGTATCAATTTATGCATGAATCGTGAATCAAATCGTGAACTGAATCGTAAATTGTAAGATTCTAATAACTAAGGAGAGAAAAAATAAAACATAAAAGTAGTAGAGGTACTTCAACATTTTCAATGGGGGCACAGACCTTAATTTATAAATTTGGTACTACATTATCTTCGTTGTTATATAAAATATAACAAAAATATAAAGGTAACAGTGGTACTCTAAAATTTTCAGTGGGGGCATGTGCCCCCTTGGTCATTAAGTGGCTTCGCCCCTGAGCATAAGCCCAAAGAGTCGAGGAGAAAGCAGAGGACAACAATAAACTTTGAAATATAGTACCACAAATATAATGTAAGATGTATAGCAAAGTAGCCGAATGAGTAGTCCGTGGAGCATAAACAAATTGACTAACTCCATGAACAACATATGCAATATCATGACAAGTAATAGTAAGATAGGCTAAACACCCAACCAACTGTCGAGAGATTTTAGAATTCTCAAGAAGAACACCATCAAAAGGAAAAAACATGGCATGAAGCCCAATGGGAGTATCAACAATCTTATCATTAGTGAGGCAGGCACGAAATATCACTTCATTATCATATTTTGATTGAGATAAAAGATAGCTCTTAGGCGCAAAAGTAACCTCTATACCCAGAAAGTACAACAGAGTACCCAAATCTATCATTTCAAACTCATTTATTCATGATTACATCATCCATATATAATAACAAAATAACAATTTCATCCGTAGTATGATAGATGAAAAGTGCAGAATCATGAGACTGAGAGATTGCTTCAAACCATAAAGAGCACGAAGAGACTGATTCAAACCATAAAGAGCACAAGGAGACTGCTTCAAACCATAAAAACAACCTTGAACTGAGTCTCTTTAGCAATAAGTTTGCGAACACCACCATCAACCTAGGGTAAACGTGAACAGTGTAGAATAACTCTACGAAGAGGTTCAAATTGATCTCGAAGATCTTTAAGAAATTGTACTAGCCATTGCTTCTCTCTATAATGCATAAAACTGTTGAAGTTTTGCAAATCAGATGGTTCCATAAGTGCTAGTTCATCCCAATAAGTTGACATCTTGTTATAAAATTCTTGAATCAATTTGTCTGATTGTGTTGCACTCCGAATAAACATTTCTAACTCATACTGTTTGAAAAAATTAGATTTAAGGTACGTACTCTCAAGATAATCCCACACTTTCGTTGTTGTGGGATATTTAGAAAAATTCATACTAATACTTGGTTCCATAGAGCTTTGAAACCAAATGAGCATGCATATTCTTCATATCCCTTTTCGCAATGAATGTTTCATAACCATCAGCCTTAGTATTTGTAGGTCTAACCGTTGCACATGTTACATCACTACATCTCCTTCTGCTAAGAAGAAAGTTTTTCATTACATTAGACCCATACAAATAGTTGGCTCCAATAAGTCAGATGCTAACTGCTTGCAATTTATTCTCAAACATGTCGAAAAGCAAAATAAAAAGACTGGAATAGTCAAAATATCACGATTCTAGTCAAGAGATTCAAAATGTCATAACAAGAGATAAATAAAATCTCATACCAAGAGAAACTCAAAATCTCATACTAAGAGATGAGACATAAACCAGAATTATGTGCAAACTGATGGCCAAACCAGATGCAAGAAGGAAGACTAAACCAGATTCAAAGTACCAAAGACCAACGAGATGCAAGAACAAAAGCCTGATTCAACAAAAAAAAAAAATTCTGACAAGGTCACTGGTGCCGGTCAAGAGGTTTGGCAAGGTTGCTAGTAATGGTCCAGGGCTCAACAAAGGTTATTGAGTCAAGAACTTGTCAGGCCGGGTTGCCATGAGCAAATGCAAGACTGAATACCAGATACGATGAGAGAGGAGTCCAACAAGGTTGCTGGTGCTGGTCGAAGGGTCCAACAAGGTTGCTGGTGCTAGTCGAAGGGTCTAACAAGGCTGCTGGTGATGGTCAAAGATTCAACAAAGGTCGTTGAATCAAGAACTTGTGTGGTCGGGTTGTGGTGAGACAACGGTTGCAAAAAGGTTGGCTCTGATACTATGATACAAACGAGAGAGAAAGACAATCGAAATATTGTTACAAAATTAAAAGGCTTAACCCTAAAGAAGGTTTACAAAATATTTATAGAACAAACTCAAAACATTCTTCAAAAATGAAGGGACTGACAACTCCAATACAAAGCAACGGAACTCGTCCATACATTTTATTAGTAATAAATAATAACCAAATGTGATTCCATAAAATGGGAAACACCCGGTGGTCGGCTCTATATCCCTCTCCACAAAAGACAACGGTTAAATGCATTCATCACATTAATGCGAGTATGAGAAAAGACATCCTATAACATACTTGAGAAGGGATTGAGAGGGCTCACCTCACCTCCTCCAAGAGCTCATTGGCAGCTTACCTCCTAATTCACACTAAGGACCTCGACAGAGGGCTCACCTATTATGACCCTACAAGCAACTTAGTTGGGGATTGGCCTACTAGCTCTCCTCATTTGCTTGGCTCTAGTGAGCGCCTCCTCAGCGGGCTCATTTCTGATCACCAACTCTAAGATGACTCCCTCAATGATTTGAGTCACAAGTCTAGCCTAATCGAGGACTCAAACTACCACTTCACAGATTTGTTGCACATTAGTGCTTGGGGGCAAGTTGCAAGTGTTAGAAAAATTGAGCTTCGCCTCAATGGATGTACGACTCAAAATAACCATCAAGTTGTCTTGACCGCGCTTCCTCATAAGCATGCAAGAGTTGTCTATAAGTACCCTACGAGTTAACCATCCAACCGCTTTACATGACACCTTACACATGCTCTCCTCTAGGGATTGAGAATCATAATCACAATCTCCTCTGCAATCGAGATCCACACCTTGTCAAATCCTTGCACATTTCCATTTGGTGTTAGCGAGCTGTGTAGTGTGAAGTCCTCTCCTAAACCTAGACTATTGTACATAGTTGATTACTAGTTGTTCCCATGATTGACAAGTCATGCTTGACAAAATCTGCACATATCCTTCACTATTTACCTAAAAAATCCGAGTATAATAGATCTTTTCCTTCTCCAAAAATCCTAGAGTCCATGACCTATAAAACCCCATAGCCCTCCATTCAATTGGGGATAGAGAGACAAAAGTAAAGAAGACTCATTATCTCGATTTGCAAGGCAAAACTTTCCCCATGAAAATAAATCCATCCTATGACCTATCGGAGTAGAACAATAAGAGCCAATCGACCTCCCACAACTTCTCATTCATCTCACCCTCTCCACTATAACCCTTATTCAAATATCAACAGTTCGGGTCGATTTGACCCAACCCATATCTTAGTCCGGTACGAGGAGGTCACCTTACACAGATGGGTAATCTTGTTGCATCTTTGCTTTCTCCCTCACCTCGACTACCATTTTCTAGTAAACCATCCGAGGGATTTTCTCCTCCAAAGTGACATATATCCCGCAGATCATCTTCACATCACCATCACATCCTTCACGAGGCAAGAGGGTTAGGTGACAGACCACCTCGTAACAATGTGGCCCACTTTGACAGAATATTCCACCTACCAGCTGGGACCAGAATGGATGGCTGACAATTGAAGATGAAGTAGTGGAAGAGATGGAGATTCCCCTTCCACAGTTACTGCTCTTTACTCTGACGATGAAGGTCGTGTTATGGAATGCTAAAAAGTGGCTAACCCCCATTTCATAGGGAGTTTTTCAATGTTGATTATGCATCACCACCCTCAGTTGATCATTCTCACTAAAATCAAAATAAATGAAGAGCATGGAGAGACCCTAGGGAGAGAATTAGGCTGCACAAGGTTTTGCAAAGCAGAACCTATCGACTCTGGAGGTGGCATTTGGCTGCCATTGAATGAGCGCGAGGTTAAATGTAACATCTTCACAGTCTAGGTCCCAGTTGGACAACCGCAAGGCTAGACATATGAGATTGAATAGAATATAATAATTTTAATTCACATCCATTTAAAGCTTAAAACTATATAAAGCGGATTGCTATGAGATCCTCCAAACGGACAAATATGCACGCACACACTCATTCGAGCCATGAGTGCATGCGTGCAAGGAGCATTACTGTGGATATCTTGATGTTTTTCGGCCACGAGGCATCTTAGAGGTCTACATATGACTTACGATTCCTTGCCACCAACGAACGAGCTACCTCGCCTCTAGCATGTGAGCCACCTCTCCGTGCTTGGCCTCCAAGCAAGCGAGCCTTATCTCTATGCCTCCAGTATCAACATGGCACCTTAGGCAGGGAGCATACCTAGGCACCTCCACTCAAGACTAAGGGAGGCATCTAGTTTGGAGGCTAGAGCAAGTGGTTCGTCAATGGAGTCGCCCCCAAGACACTTTGCTTGACCAGTCATAGACAGTCATAAAGAGATAGGGAGTTGACCAAGGCACCAGACCATTGGGAGCTCATATATACCTACTAGCCTGAAGGCCTACATATGATACGCTTCCTCTTATATCATACTTACCACCCGTAGTCCCATGATACAGACCCCAAAGTCTTAACAGGATGAGACATTCTACGTATTAAGGAAAGGAGGGGTCTAGGAGGCCACCTAGCTTAACGTGAGCCGACGTGCTTTTTGGCTACACCTATAAACAATTGACCTAAACTCTTCCAAGACACACAACTCACGCAACTCCAAACCCCTTAGACAACTCATATCTCCAACTAAGGTCTCTACTTCCACCCTCTCTCTCTCTCTAAGGTTGCTATAAGCTATCACCTCCTTCACCTCCAGAAGTCCCCAGCCATTATTATGCACTCCCTATTTCTAGATTCCACTACTCTCGTCCATGTGGATATCACATTCACACACCTACACCTACACCTACACCTAAATACCACAACTATTCACTCTTTGAAATTTCTGGGTCTTCAATCCTTCATTAGTATTTTAGCTTTTACTAAAGGCTCACTTTATTTATTCAGCTTCAGTTTTACTTATTTTAGAAATTCTTGATTCTAGGGCTTCTCCACAATCTTCTAATTTAGTATTTACTCGTTTTTTTGTTTCAATATTACAATCAATAGATATCATCCACCATGATAGCTCATCTTGGTATGTGTCTAATCAATTCATCCATAACTAAGAAAAAAGATATGGATATAAGATAGGTCCATAGCATAAACCTATGATGGCATGCAAACATACATAGCTCACAACGCTGAACAAAAAACTTCAATTTGTAATAAACAAATAACATATAGCTAAATTAGGGGAATTACCACTTCCAATGTCAACTACCAAAAATCGAGTTGGTTCAGTATAAATAGCATTCCAGTCAATCTCATATGGGTATGCCTGCAACATTCAATTGCTAAAAGTAGTCAAACAACACAAAAGAAAAATTAATATGTTGAAACTTGAATAGTAAAATCAATGTAAGCAACAATTTAGCAAACTTAGCAATATATGTTTAAGTCATCAAATTCTTGAAAGAAAATCCATTTAACATTTATCAGCCTTCAGGATACCCAAGTAAGATGCAAGACTCTTTACAGCATATAGTTCCAGTTAAAAAAGTTCTTCCACGAAGGGTTTTTTATTTCTTTCTTCATATTTAGATATTCTTGTATAAATTGAACTATTTGACTTTATAGGTAGGTACTATCATCAATTTCCACATAAGCATAACAAGTGTTAAGTATTATTAAATCAGTAAAGTTGATTCATTCCTTATAACGTGCATGCATACTCTCTATTGAAAATAATGACCATATTTCTGATAGAAAAGAGAGCACAGAAAATAATCTATTATTCCATTCAAGAAGCTTAAACATAAACAAAAGTTACAGAATATAAATAGGATAGCAACAGAATCTAAAACCCAAATTAGTCTTAATGACTCAATTACCCTTTAACTAACAAATAAATAACAAAATAGCCATAATCAAAAATATACTCACCCCCCCCCCCCCTCCAACTCATAATGCGAGCCAGGTGACCAATGAGAGTTTGTTAAATAAAAACCGAGAACGAGCCGAATTGTGAATCTTGGTGAAGAAATCGACAAATTGCAATAACAAGGTGACGAAAGGGAGATCTATAGTACCAAGCTGAAGATGCTGATGAATAAAGTGACAATTAATCTCTACATGCTTTGTACACTCATAGAAGACAAAGTTATCAGCACTTTGGATGGCACCCTTATTATCACATTAAAGAGAAGTGGAAGAAGAAAGAGAAACACCTAAATCAAAGAGGAGCCAGCGAAGCCAAATAATCTCAACGGTAACATGAGCCATGGCACAATATTCAGCTTCAGCAGTAAAACGAGCAATTATAGACTGTTCTTACTCTTTTAGGAAATGAGAGAGTCACCAAGAAATACAGGAAAACCAATAGTAGATTTGCGATCAGACAATCACCAGCCCAATCAACATCAGTATAAGCCTGAAGAGTCAAAGATGAAAAAAAGACAAGAATAAGCTATGAAAGATAGTACCACGAACATAACGCAAATGAGAAGTAAGATTTTCCAATGAGTGAGCTAACTACAGCCTACGGAGATGGACTATACGTCATTAAGAAATAAGAGTTGATCAGGCGAGGGCTAAACACGACGAACAAGCAAAAGAGTGAGCCAACTGCAACCTATGAAGCTTATCTTTGTCAGTCAACGAGGAGGTTTGTCTCCCATTAGTTCTTGTTTAAGGCTCCTCTTTTGCGTTCTTCTTTCTAGGGTGTGATAGTGGGTCAGCAGTGTTTGAGGGAGGGAATGGAGAGTTGGGAAAGAAAGAGGTCATTTTGGGTTCTAGAGGGTTAACAATTATTGGTGGAGTTGGGGATGACTTGGAGATTTTGGACCGCCTTCCTTCAGAGAGTTTTGATCCAATCGAAAGATTAGTGATAGGCTCAGTTCCTGGAAGAAGATTTACAACCGAGGCTAATTTCAAGATGGATAATAAGGAAAATAAAGGAAGTTATTAGAGGTTTCCTTTGATGCCTTTGAAGAGGAAGAGGTGATGTCCTTAATTTGGGCTTTAAAGGTGAGACATGGAAAGGGGATGGCTCATAACGGTGCACTGAAAGACAGTATTTTAAGGCCAAGATCGGTAGGAAGCCACAAATCTTTAATGTTCAGTCAATTGTGATAGAAGGGTAGAGGATAGGGGTGTTACGGGCATGGAGTAGGAAGGAATCTTGTATCTTTGTCAATGAGGATTAAAACATTTGTTGGAATGTAAGGGGATTGAACTCAGAGGCGAAGAGAATTAGGAATAAATAGTGTTTTAAGGGCTTGGAGACCCGATGTTCTACATCTATTGGAGATTGAGATGGAGAGCTTCTCAGTTGTTGTGGTTCATAGT
>JAULJZ010088872.1:0-12360 GCA_032270985.1 Heliamphora pulchella
GAAACACGTCATTTATTTACTAGTGACTTGAAAATTAACTTTATAGTTATTTGCATGATTGGAAGTTAGCATGTAAAAGACCTCAAATTAATTAAATAATATGTGATTATTCGAGAAAATCAAATAAAGTACTGATAAATAGGAATATTAATATGAGTATTAACCAATGAAACTTGTTAAGTGATTGATATATATATATATATGATATTTATGCATAAGGATAAACGGCTATAAATTTGGATGGTTTCATGAATTGGTTATACAATGTTGAGTTTTAGCATATGAATTGAATATAGAGTTGGTTATACGCTAAAACGATATGCGATGCCTGAACAGGCTAAAGTCCATATATCATTTACTTGGACTTTGTGACATGAGAAATCTAGACTTAAAGTTGAATTAGTAACTAGGATTGAAATTATCAAGTGAAAACTTAATAAAGATAAGTTAATAATAAGACATTGATGTAAGAGTATAAGACAATATTTGAGACTCACGATACTGAAATGAAAAGATGTGAAGAATTACAATGATTAAAAGAATGTGATTCGAGAACTTGTGATTTAATTAAGAAGTATGAAATTTTTGGTTTTTCCATGGTATAATGGTTGATTAATGAAATTAATTGAACCTTATAATTTTATGAACAATGAGCATTAGTTGGGATTTATAATGAGAAGAGAATGATTTGAAAATATGTACTGGTGAAATTGAATTGGGGAGGTGGACTCCCGGTTATTAATGAAAAATGATATGGTTAATCAAGTATTGAACCGAAAATGGCTTGGTATCGGGTCGCCTCCCGAGGTGTTCTTTCGGGAAATTGAAAATGGCTTGGTATCGGGTCGTCTCCCAGGGTGTTCCTTTGGGAAATCGAAAATGGCCAAGGATGTGAATAAGTTGGGCTTGAACAACTCCACAGTGAAAAATTGAAAACTTGCGCAAGCCGGGTACCGTGTTCCTTCGGGTTAGCCCCCGTAAAACAGATATGGGTACCGTGTTCCATCGGGTGAGGTTCGTAAAACGGGTAATGTCGTGGTGAGTTATAGAGCTATCTATTACTCAATGGTTTCGTGTAGCCTATTAGGGGAATAGGGAGGAGTTTCTATAAGCTGCACCCGACGTCGGATTGTAGTGGTGAGTTATAGAGCTGTCTATTACCCAATAGTTTCGCGTAGCCTATTGGGGGAATAGGGAGAAGTTTCTATAAGCTGCACCCTATGTCAGTTCAGTATGGAATTAATGGAATGAAATGGAAATGTGAATAATAGATGGATAAATTGCAAAGAGAAATAACGAAAGACGAATGTGACTAATGAAAAAGAAACGAAAAGAATAGAAATGAAAATTTAATAGGTAAATTAAGGCGTTGAAGCGAGTTTAATGATACTATAGCATTGGAATAATTAACAGACGAACTAAGTGGATGGGTTAAGTAAATTTGAAACCAAGAAATCTAAATGAATTCATATTATCTTTGAAATTTATATAAACTGGATGTGTATCTGAATTGAAAAATAAATAAAATGAATAAATGAAAATGATTGCATAATATCTTGCTTATCCACACCTCACAAATCATGCATTGCACTATTTTAGTCTTTATTCTACGAGTTTCGACTCATGGTTGTTGAATCTCCTCTTTTACAGGTTCAGAAGATCATGAAAGTAGAGTAAATAAAAGTTGGGATCTTCAAAAGTGTTTTGGAAGAAATGAGTAAATTTTTACTTTGGATGTAAATGTGCAAATTACATACATATATATATATATATGTTTAAAATTTTATGTATATATTTAATGAGATTGTAAGACTGCCTTGGATAAATGTAATCAGTATGCAAATCTAGTGAGTCTTATGTATAATTTAAGTCACATGGAGATGAATACAGTAATAAGAAAGTGAAGGATGTCAATTATTATGTAGCTTAAGCTTGTATGGTTTAATCTTCTTTGGAAATTAGTATAACTGTGATGTAGCTGGAAATGAATGGTTGTAATAGTTTTGATCGTGTTTGAGAGTTGGAATCCAAACGGTGCCTAAGTATATATATTGTCATTTGAGTTTGATAGGAAAATTTGGAATAGTCTGAAAAACAAAGAAAATTTTATCGAAATTTTTAAGAATTATACTTAGTATATTCTAGAATTTGGGTTAAGTGATAACTTATCACTAATTAAGTTCAAGAGAATATTATTAAAGAAATTTGGTTAAAAGAATAATGAGTTTTGAAGTGGGGATCTCACGCCTCTGAGTCGGGGGCGTGACATGAGTTGGCACCCTTAACCATTTGGGATGATTTTTTTATCAAATGGATTGAAACATGAGTATTCTTAAATTTGAATTTTTTGTATTGACCTTAAATGATATTTGAGTCGACACTTAAAGGCAAAGGAAGCTTGATCCTCTCAAGTGTGTCAGCACCTTTAAAATTTGAATTGACACATTAACATGTTTATCTAAATGTTTCAGGTATTCTATTTTGAGTCGACACAAATTGAATTTTGAATCGACATAAAAGAATTGAGACTCTCTGCTTCAGAATGAGTCGACACAAACTCAGTTTGAGTCGACACCAAGTGATTCTTCACTTTGGTTATTCGGGAATTTTGAGTCGATACTAATTGAAGATGAGTTAACACAAATCTACCGAGACTGCTTGCAAAATTTTGAGTTGACACCAAAGCCAAAATAAGTCTATACAAAATTACTGAGAGTTCTTGCACTTTTTAGTGTCGACACCAAAGGCAATTCGAATCGATACAAAAAGACCCTCCTGGAAAGATAAAGTATAAAAAGAGTCGACACTAAATGTATTTGTGTCGACACCGTTGTGTTGGAGAGAAGAATGAAGAAATTTGCGTCGACACCATCGAAGATTTGAGTCGACCCAATCACTTAAAGAACTAAGCCTTAGAAGATTTGTGTCAACCCAAAACCATTTGTGTCGACACCTGCGACGAAAATTCAAATTACACGGCTAAGTTCAACAGTTGAATTTTTGACATTTATTACTCCTACCTAACTTCAACGACCATGGATCTTCAAGAGCCTATTTAAGAAGTTACTCTTCAGACATTTAAACAACTAGAAACTTACATTTACTGTTGTATTGCATAAATCAAAGACCAAATTGTTGGCCTAATAAGGTTTCAATGACCGTTTTTATGATAACAAATCTATGTATCTAATTGTGCAAATTGAGTTTACAGGAAATATACATTTAGCACATACATAAAGTGGAAGCCATGACGCAAATTTTAAACTCTTTGGTGACAAGCTTTTGGAACAAGACAAATGATGAAAGGTTGAAGAATTTCAAGAAGTGAAGAATTTCAAATGTATTATTAGGACCTATGTAAATTCACTAAAACTCATGGATATATGTTTTTGAAACTCATATGATTCCTAAAATATCTTTAAAATATCTTTTCAAAACATAAAGTGATCAAAATCATTTGGAAAATCAATATTTTGGACTTCCTGCGCTCCAGTCGACTAATGAACTAAATCCAATTGACTGAAAATGGTCTGTCAAACAAAGCTTTGAGATTCAACACAGTCTAGTCGATCAAACAAGCTTTCCTAGTCGACTGAATAGGCTAAATATTCGAATTTTGACTGAAACGGCTAATTTGACATTACAATACATAACCCAACGACTAGTCCAGGATTGAGGCCCTATAAATAGAGCATTTAAGATCTTGTTTCAATTATCAAAAGCCTCTCAAACATTCTCTTTTGTTTTCTACTTTATTGTGCTTCAAAACTCTTGATTTTTCAATCAATTCTTGAGAGAAAAGATCATTAGATTTCTTATTGAGCTTCATTGACATATTCTTTTGAGAAATGAGTTAGTGCTTTCAATTCTTGTACTCATTTGCTCATTATAGGAGCATTCTTTTGTACATATTCTTGTTATTTATTTGTGTTTGAGAAAGGTGTTTCTCAAAAAGAGGCTAATCTCCCTACAAAGATTGGAATACTTGAGAAGGTTACATTCTCAAGAGAGGTTACTCCGCCTAAACTAAGGAGAGATGCTGCTACGCCTATTGAAGGAGAAGTAGTAAGAAATTCTCATAGCGATTGGCTATGAGGATTTCTTTATTATTATCATTATTATTATCTTGTTTATACTTTTGTATTACACTCATTTAATTTATTTACTTGCTTTTTAAAATCTCAAGCAAGAAAGCTTTGAATCTTGTGTTATTGTAAATTAAAATTAAAAATACACTTGCGCTTAAATCTTCTATCAAAAAATTTTGAATCTTACTTATAAGTTAATTAAAAATTACTTGTACTTTAATCTTCTAACAAGAAGTTATATTTTAAAATACACTTAAAACTATTTTTGTGAATTAAAATATCTTGTTTATAAGTGAATTGAAAGTTATACTTGTTTTCTAAATACTTGAACAAAAAATTTTTAATAACCAATTCACCCCCCTCTTGGGATTACACAATACTATCAATTGGTATCAGAGCTAATCACATTATTCTTAACAAGTTTTTGTGAAAAAGATCTATGACAGGCATTGATGTATCCCCTTTTGGAGAGGGTCAATCCTCCACATGGTCTTCAATCTTCTGTGGTGTTAACTACACCTTTTGGAAGCAAAGAATAAGAATTTTCATTCAAACAATGGATTGGAGGGCTTTGAGAGTAATCGTACAAGATAACTTCACTCCCGCTAAAACTATAGAAGGTAAAAAAGTTCCTAAACTAGAAGAAGAAATAAATGAAAATAATATGAAGCAACTGCAAATAAACTCTAGTGCTATGAATGCATTGTATTATACTTTAGATGCTAACAAATATAATCGAATAATGTCATGTAAAAGTACAAAAAAAATATGAAAAAAATTTAAAATTACTTATGAAAGCACACAAGATGTTAAAAACTATAGGATTGATAGACTAATTAGCGAATATGAAAGTTTTAAGATGAATGATAATGAAACTATATCTAGTATGTACACTCGCTTTACTCATATTATTAATTCTCTTAATGCACTTAGAAAAACTTATCAATCTTATGAGCTCTTAAGGAAAGTACTCAAAATCTTACCACCTATTTAGGAAGCTAAGGTTACAGCCATATCCGAGGCAAGGAATCTAAGAGTTATGACCTTAGATGAACTAATTGGCTCACTGTTGACATACGAGCTCAAGATAAATAAAATAGTCAACGAACAAAATAAGGTCAAAAAGTCGATTACCCTCAAAGCTTAAAAAGAGAGTTCCAGTGATGAAGATGAGGAGATCAATGATGATGACATGACCATCATCACAAGAAAATTTGAAAAAATCAAAAAATTCCTCAAAAGAGACAAAAAGCTTTCAAGAAAATTTCGAGGCACAAAATTGACAAAAGAGATTCAAGCAAACGAGACTTCAAGAAAGAACCACTCACCTGCTACAATTGCAACAAGACTGGGCACATCAGATCAGAATGTCTTTTACTCAAAAAGGACTCAAAGAAGAAAAAGAAAGCCATAAAAGCAACCACGTGGGATGACTCATATTCAAACGAGTCAAGCACTAGCTCAAGCGACGAAGAAATGGCCAACTTCTACTTAATGGCAAGCATAGACGAAGAGATAAATTCTCAGTCTAATTCATGCAATGAATTTAGTTCCTCTTACTCTATGCCATCATATAATGAACTTAAAATAAAATATTTAATTTACATAAAAGTCTTTTGAAATTAAAAAATAAAAATAAAAAATTGAAAAAAAAAATTCTAAATAAATTGAGAATTTAAGAACCTTAAATGAAAATACCAAAAGTGAAAAAGAAAACATATCTAAATAACATACCTTGCAAATTGAATCTTTGAAAAAAGAAAAATTTATTTTGAATGTTAAATTTGATAAATTAACAAAAATTTCTGAAAATAAGATTTCTAATTTAACAAAAGAAAATGACATGTTAAGAAAAGAACTCACGAATTTAAAAAGTAAAAATATTGAAAATGATATCTCTTGTGAACTAAAAAAAAAATTGAAGATTATTCAAAAATCATCTACAAATTCACTAATGAAAAGGAGAATTTTAAAAAACTCTTAAGAGCACAAAGAAGAGTATTGAATAAAAAAGGAATTAGTTATAATGGAGAAGTAAAACTTAAATCAAAAAATTACTTTGTAAAGGAATCAAAAACCTTTTCAAACTCATAATCAAGAAATGTATATGAAAATATAATTTGTTTTCAATGCAAAAGAAATGGACACATTAAATTTGATTGCCCACTAAAGAGAAATAATGGTGTCTCAAAAATAGTTTGGAAACCAAAAGACACTAATCCTATAGAACCCAAAAAGAATTGGGTACCAAAAAAATCACTTGAACTATTTTGTAGGTATACTTGAGATTCTCATCATCAAAAGAAATATAGTACTTCGATAGTAGATGCTAAGGACATATGACGGGTGACAAGTCAAATTTCTTAAGCTTAACACCTAAGGATGGAGGTTATGTAACATTTGGAGACAACGAAAAAGGTAAAATTATTGGTATAGGTAAGGTCGGTAAGAATTCTTCTCTATCTATTGATAATGTACTCCTTATTGATAGCCTCAAATATAATCTCCTTAGTATTAGTCAACTTTGTGATAAAGGTTAAAGTTTACAATTTTTGCATGACACATGTGCTGTTGAAAACAATGAAAGTAATAAAGTTTTATTTGTTGCAAAAAGATCTGAAAATATTTACACTATTGATTTTAAAAATCTAAATTCTCAAAATGTTAAATATTTTTCTGCTGTAAATGAAACTAATTGTTTATGGCAAAGGAGGTTAGGTCATGCTTGCATGGATCTCCTATCCAAACTTATCAAGAAAGAATTGGTCAAAATCTTGCCTAAAACTAAATTTATCAAAGACAAAGTTTATGATGCTTGCTAATTTGGTAAGAAAGCCAAAATAAGTTTCAAAACGAACCAAGAAATTTCTACAGATAGGCCACTACAATCTTAATTTATTTGGTCCTATGAAACCCCAAAGTCTTTGAGGAAAAATATGCTGTTTCATTATTGTTGATGATTTTTTACGATATACGTGGGTTTTATTTCTTACATCAAAAGATGAAGTATGTCATGTGTTTGCCAAGCTTTGAAAGAAAATTCAAAATGAAAATGGCTATTCTATTTTATACATTCGTAGTGATAGAGGAGGAGAGTTTAAAAATAAAGATGTTGAAAATTTTTGTGACCAAAATAAAATTTCTCATAATTTTTATGTACCTCGAACTCCTCAACAAAATGGAGTTGCTGAGAGGAAAAATATATCTTTACAAGAAATTGCACGAACTATGTTAAATGAACACAAAATTCTTAAATATTTTTTGGCTGACGCAGTAAATACTACTTACTATGTAATAAACCGAGTTTTTATAAGATATCATTTAAACAAAACTCCTTATGAACTATGGAATGGTAGAAAGCCCAACATTTCTTATTTTCATGTCTTTGGATGTAAATATTTTATTTTAAATGATAAAAACGAATTGAGAAAATTTCAATCAAAATCTAATGAAGGAATATTTCTTGGGTATGCTACAAATAGTAAAACTTATAAAGTATACAATAAGAGAACTATGACATTAGTCGAATCAATTCATATAACCTTTGATGAGGCTAATCATTTTTCTTCTAAGATTCCAGTTGATGATGATCTAAATATTAATAAAGGAATGAAAAAAATATAAATTAAGGATGACAAAGGCAAAAGCATTGAGGTTAATAAGCAAAATGAACATAAAGACCTACCAAAAGAATGGAAGACAATGAAGGATCACCCTATAGATCAAATCATAGGTGAACCTTCACGAGGGGTAAGTACCCGATCTTCACTGAAAAACATTTGTGACCATCTTGCCTTTCTCTCACAAGAAGAACCTAAAAATATAAAAGATGCACTAGAAGATGAATCTTGAATAATAGCCATGCAAGAAAAATTAAACCAATTTAAAAGAAATGATGTTTGGAGTTTAGTTCCTAGGCCTAAATATCATAAAATAATTGGAACTAAATGGGTAATTAGAAATAAAAAGGATGAAAATAGTATTGTTGTCCGAAACAAAGTTAGGTTAGCTGCACAAGACTATAATCAAGAAGAAGGAATTGATTTTGAAGAAACCTATGCACCTGTAGTTAGGATGGAAGCCATTTACATATTATTAGCATATGCATCTTTTAGGAATTTTAAACTTTTTCAAATTGAAGTAAAAAGTGATTTTCAAAATGGGTTTATAAATGAGAAAGTGTATGTTGAACAACCACCTGGTTTTGAAGATTATCATTACCCAAATTATGTATTCAAACTAACAAAAGTTTTGTACGGTTTAAAACAAGCTCCTCGAGCTTGGTATGAATGGTTAAGTAATTTTTTATTAGATAACGGATTTACAAGAGGAAAAATAAACAAAGAGTTCGATATGCTTATTGTGTAAATATACGTAGACGATAATATTTTTGGTACTACTAATGAAAAATTGCGCAATGAATTTTCTTTGTGTATGCAAAAAAAGTTCGAGATGAGCATGATGGGAGAGCTCACATTCTTTCTTGGACTCCAAATTAAGCAAGCAAAAAATGAAACCATCATCAATCAATTAAAGTATGTACGTGAACTGCTCAAGTGCTTCAACATGAAAGACGGAAAGGTTTTGGGAACTCCAATGAGTCCCTCAACCAAACTTGACAAAGACGAGCAAGGGAAACCGATAGACACTAAGCTCTACCGAGGTATGATTGGTAGTTATTATATTTAACTACAAGTAGACCAGACATTGTCACGCCCCAAACACCAGGGTCACGCGAAAGCCCACTCAAACACCGTTTGAGAAAATAAGATTTGCAGTTGAAAAACCATCAACTCAAAAAGTATTTAACATTTGGATAAAAATTCCTACAGTTCAACTCTTATAAACAGTAAATATGCAATCTCATACATGAATAAATATATCGCCTCAAGGCGTACAAAACTCGCCTTCTGAAACAAGCATCACATGTAAAAGTATATGTCAAAATAGGAAAACTACAACTCGTCTTCCGCTACCACAGGAATCTAGGTCAACTCCTCGCGCTCACCTAAAAAGGTTTTACAGCAAAATCTCATACCGTGAGCCAAAGCCCAATAAAAAATAAACAGTAAAGTTGTAAAGTAGGCTATGCAATCATAAGTATACGGGCTCAACCACAGGAGTCAAAAAGATTTTCTTTCCAAAATCACAAGTTTTCCGTCAGACTAACAAGAGTCTCAAAAAGGTTTTATCTCACAAAATTTCATATTTTTCATCCTTCAAACTATGCATATCATCATAACAGATAGCATGCCACAGTTAAGGAAAAGCTATAAATAAACAGTAAGCTCTACTTAGGCCACTCTGAGATAAAGATAAAATGTAATCCTATGTACCGACTCTACCACACAAACAAAGGTAACAACTATAGATTCCTACTCAGTACCCTAGTCATGAACCACTTAAGGCCTGCTAGGTAATGCCAAGTTCTATACGGAGTTACAACAATAATGCCACTCACGGGGTACCAGACTTCTTTACGAATTTCCTCGACAGATGGACGAATTATAACCAAACCACGTTTACGGGAATTAACCCGAGGGACCGTAGCGAATCCACTCTGTGCATGTTTTTGGACTTCTGCCAAGGAGCAATAGAAGCTCAACTCAAAAACACATACTGTCATGGTACATCTATGGAGAACATTTAAAAACCCACCGTAGCTTAACTACGAAAACCAGTAAAACAGTTTATACAACACATATATAAAAAGAGATCCGATCCATTAACCATGGAGATCAACAGTCATTTCCAACAAAGCGTTTAAGAGTTGAGACTCAACCCCGATGGTTAGTTCTAAACCTCCAAAAATACGTTTTTCACCATTTTCACAAAATACCTCATTTTCAAACCTCCATTTGAAAACTACGGCTACCACGCATTCGAAACATGTATACAACCAAGAAAATGCGTAAAAAATCCACTTTTATCTGAAACCAAGGTTTACACATGAAAATTACATTTGATGTATTTTTTACCCGGTAAAAATACATAATCACATATATCACCATTATACAACAGTATAATCTACAATCCTACCTCGACGAGTCAAAACTCGAAACCTCGAAAATCGAATCTCGTCGGAACGATAATTTATTCGGATGGATGCAAAGTCCACGTCCCCAATAGCAAAGATCCACAAAGAAATCAACAAAAAATCAAGCCTCAGGCCCTCAAAGCGAGAAGGCAGAGAAAAGGGAAAACTTAGCTTCTAAAAAAGGTTTAAAACAAATATCTCAGCCCACATGATATTTATAGAAACGGCAAAAAGGTACTATCCAGCCGACCGAACCCCCATGTCTAGTCGATCGAACTCAAAATTTTCGGTCCAGTCGACTGGGCCAAGCCCTCCAGTCGACCGAACTGCTAGGCAGTGTATTTTTCGACGCAAAACAAGGTTTTTGATCCAAACACAAGCTAAACAAGCCTCTACCAAAACCTGAAAAGTGTATAACACATTTATACATATTGTTCTACAACTTTAAAGCATAACTCATGCACCGAGACTATTCATATACTGAAAGAAACACGTCATGTATATAAAAACAACTCAAAAAGCAAAAGTTCAGGGTCTCACAACTCTCCCCCCTTAAGGAATTTCGCCCCCAAAATTTGTAACAAGGTCACGAGGTAAACAGGTCTTGGTATCTAGCACGCATCCTATACTCGAGCTCCCATGTCGCTTCTTCAACCCCATGATGAAGCCATAGGACCTTGACATAAGTAATCGTTCTCCCCCACAACACTTGCTCCTTTGTATCAAGAATCCTCACTGGACGCTCCTCAGAAGTGGCATCCTCATCAACCGCAGTTCAACCCAATCTAACACATGTGAAGGATCAAGCTCGTACCTCTGAAGCATAGAAACGTGCAACACGTTACGCACAGATGCTAACTGAGGTGGCAAAGACAAACGATATGCGACCTCTCCAACTCTATCGAGGATTTTAAATGGTCTAATGAAGCGCGGTGATAGCTTCCCGCTACGACCAAACCTCATCAAATCTCTACATGGCGAGACCTTCAGGAACACATGATCCCCCACTGCAAACTCCAAAGGTCACCTCCTCTAATCTGCATAACTCTTTTGGCGGCTCTGAGCTGTCATAAGGCGTTGGCGAATTACGGCAACCTTCTCTGTCGTCTCCCGCACCAAGTTGGGTCCAAAGACTGTGGTCTCTCCCACATCTGTCCAACACACAGGCGACCTACACGGTCTACCATACAAAGCCTCATACGGTGCTATTCCAATACTGAACTGATAGCTATTGTTGTATGCAAACTCTGCCAACGGTAGATAATCCTCCCAAGAACCTCTGAAATCAAGGACACAAGCCCTCAGCATATCTTCCAAAATCTGTATGGTCTTCTCTGACTGACCATCCGTTTGGGGGTGAAAAGCAATACTGAACATCAAGTTCGTACTGAAAGCCTCTTGAAGACTCTGCTAAAAGCGCGATGTGAAGCGCGGGTCACAGTAAAAAATAATAGATACTGGTACTCCATGCAACCGGACTCTCTCTATGACATACAATCTACTCAGTCGGTCTACTGAATCCTTTACTGGATGGGGAGAAAGTGTGCAAACTTCGTCAAGCTATCAACCACAACCCCTACGGCGTCGTGTCCCCTAAGTGATCGAGGAAGTCCTAACGCAAAGTCCATCGTGACGTTCTCCCACTTCCACTATGATATAGGCAATGACTGTAGCAATCCTGTCGATCTCTGGTGTTCCGCCTTCACCTTCTGATAGGTAAGGCACCGAGAAACAAACTGGATCACATTTCTCTTCATTCCCGTCCAATAGAACTGACGACAAAGGTCATAGTACATCTTCGTGCCTCCAAGATGCACTGCAAGGCGAGAATGATTGCACTCACGTAGTAAATCAGCTCGGCATGGCTCTGGCACAAACAACCTCCCAGCCAACCTCAAACTCTGATCTGAACCCACAATCCATCCCGTTGTATCCTCCCTACTAGCAACACGATCCCGTATCATCTGAGCCTCCTGGTCCTTCTATTGGACCTCGAGCACACGTGCTATCAACGCTGGTTGAGTAACTACTGAAAACAGGGTAACACCCGTCGCTGTCTCCCCGAGGCACAGATCAAACTCCCCAACCTCTCCAAGCATGTCCCACTCATGTATAGCTCTACTACAGAGCACGTCTGCCACAACATTGGCCTTCCCTAGATGGTACTGCAAGTCAAAATCATAATCCTCCAATAACTCCATCCATCGTCGTTGGCGCAAGTTCAGGTCCTTCTGC
>JAULJZ010088883.1:0-12360 GCA_032270985.1 Heliamphora pulchella
TTAATAAAAATTTTAACAGTTTGGTGCAATTGATGTTAAAAATTAAATCTCAAGGGAGGTTAGTGTAATTTCAGAGATCACATGTGAGCTCCCTGTAATAAACTTAAATCTCAAGGGAGGTAAGTGTAATTATACCAAATGAAAAACTTTAAAAAATGGCTATGAATTCTGAGATGAAGTCTATGTACTCTAATCAGAACTAGGAACTCACAAAACCACCTGAAGAAATAAAGCCCATTGGATGCAAGTTGATATATAAAAAGAAGAGAGGAGTACACAGGAAGGGTGAAACCTATAAAATTAGGCATGTTACAAAAGGGTTTATCAGAAAGAAGTGATCGATTATGATAAAACATTTTTGCTAGTAGCCATACTTAAGTTTATCTAAATTCTCTTATCCATTGCGGCTCATTTTTATTATAAAATTTGACAAATGGACGTGTAGACAACTTTTCTTAACAGAAGTCTTGACGAGTGTATCTATATGATACAACCAGATTCTTTTAGAGTAAAGGACCAGGAGCACATGTTGTGCAAGTTTAAGAGATTCGTTTATGGATTTAAGCAAGCATCTAGATCTTGAAACACTCGATTTGATCAGGTCATTGAGTCTTGTGATTTTGATCAATGTCTTGACGAGTCATGTATGTAAAAGAAGCGTGATTGAAGCGTGATAGAAGCGTGGTGGTGTTTCTGGTACTTTGTGGATGATAGCTTGCTCATTAAAAATGATGTGTGAGTATTATCATCGATGAATGTATGGTTATTAAGCTAGTTCGATATGAAAGACTTGGGAGAAGCCAGTTACATCATTAGGATCAAACTTATGCAAGATTGAAAATAAAGGATATCGAACTTATCACAAGCTACTTATATTGATACAATCCTTGTTTATTTTAGCATGCAAGATTCTAAGAAAGGATTTTTTCATTTCAGGTATGGAATCATTTTATCCAATGATCAGTGTCCTAAGACAACTATTGAGATAGAGAAGATGACGATAATCTATTATGTTTCGATAGTAAAAAACCTCATGTATGCTATGCTTTGTACTAGACTTGATAGCTATTTTTATAGTTGGCATGGTTAGTAGTTATCAGTATAATTCAAGACAAAAGCATTGGAGAGTGGTAAAACATATAATCAAGTCTCTAAAAAGGACTAAGGATTATATGTTGGTTTACCTAGCAGATAGTCTAGTACCTTTGGGGTCCACGGATTTAAATTTTTAGTCAGATAAAGATTCTTAAAAGTCTACCTCGAGATATGTGTTTACCTTTGGAGATGAAACCATAAGTTGAAGGAGTATCAAGTAGTCATGCATTACTAATTCTACTATAGAGACCGAGTACCTGACAACTTCTGAAGCAGCCAAGGAAGCCAGCTTAGAAACTTCCTACTGGATCTAAATATAGTTCCTTCAGTACAGTCGACTATTACACTGTATTGTGATAATAGCGAAGTGGTTACCAATTCGAAAGAATTAAGAGCCCACAAGGAAGGAAAGCACAACGAGCGCAAATATCACTTGATACGAGAGATCGTACAAAAAGGTGACGTAGTTATGACCAAGATTGTATCAGTAAACAACATTGCAGATTCTTTTACAAAGAACTTATCAGCCAAGACTTTTGACAACCATGTAAAGGGCATGTGAGTCAAATGTATAGCAGCATGGTTTTGAGTATAAGTGGGAGATTGTCAGAGTTGTATACTAAAAATCATGTTTTTGAATTATGGTATTTAATTTTATTTATTAATAAAATTAATTTTTCTATTTTATGAGAATCTTCAAAAGAAAATATATGCGTTTTATTATTTATTTAGTGTTGTGTATAAGTGTATTTTATTTTACATAGTATTAAATTTGGTGTGTAAATTTTGGCTTACACATAAAATACCAAATTATCTATTATTGTAGAATAAAAAATTTTGGTTCATAGTGTTAGATGAAATTGGATTCACTGTTGTTACGATCGTACCACAATTTTTTAGTAAATTTATTTTGATTACGGAGAATGATAATTATTTTGATAATTGTTCCAACTCATTGTATTAGTACACTTTGTGTGTGTCAAACAAAATCGCGTTGGAATAATTAATTTTATACTGACTATATAAATTAATTTACACCCCATGATCATTATGAGTGCTTATATTCTTAATTCTGAAATAATTATTATTATACACGTATATTTAATATTCGTTATTTTTGTAACGATCCAAGTGGACCACAGGCCCAATAACTTGAGTAAAGAGCCTAATAACGCGGCTTAAAATGCTTAAATCCAAATTATTAGTAGTAGCTCACTTGTAAAATTATATACCAGATATATTTTCTATCTCCCACCGATGTGGGATGAGGTATCACAATATCTCAAACTCAAATATGTAACGCCCTCATCGCGTGGCCTATGTTCTTTTCCTAGTTGAGATATGAAAAGTAGCTCATTAGCGGACACAGAGCAGCTCATTAGTATACACAAGATATATAACCTCATGACCTCTACCCCTCTTTAGAGTCACTACTCATCTATCTATACCGCTGCGGAGCCTTACATGGGAACCAGGATTGGCTCGATACCATTTGTAAATACCTAAATAGACCACTAGCCCAATAATTTGAGTAAAAAGCCTAATAACGCGGCCCAAAATGCTTAAATTCAAGTTATTAAAAGGACTCACTTGTTTCATTATAATTGGATAACGGCCTTAATTATGTAGTGGATATTAATTATTGACGGAATTCACATCCCATGATCGGGATTGATGATACATCATTGAGAAAACTTATAAATTTTTACCGTGCCAATTCCTAGAGTTAGATTTTATAATTCGGAATGTCAAATAAATTTAGCGGAAGGTCTTAAGAATTTTTCGAAGCAGTCGATTAAATAAAATTATTAGTAATTTAATTTAATCGACGGGTATCCGTAATCTTAATATGGAATAGAATAAATAAGTATTTAATAACAGAAGTTCGAATAATTTAGTTTCGAGAATAAGACTGGCAATGAAATTATAATTTTTTAGTGAAATTAATTGTAATTTATGTATTTATAAAATTACTTTTGGGTTGGGTAGAATTTTATGATTACATTAGGAGCCAATGTCTTATTTTTTTCACGTCCCATACCCCAACAAGATAAACCATTTGAAGAAGATGAAAAAATTTCATGAAAACTAAGGTATCTTCAACTTCTCAAGCCAAACGTCCTCCTTTGATCAAAAGAATTTGATAAAAGACAAAATATTTGAAAATATGACCATTGGGGCATCAATTTGAATATAAAATTCACCCAAAAAAAGTTTTACAATGAAGAAGATACATCAGTTTCAAAATGAGAATAAAATTTGAAACATCTAAAATTTAACCAAACAGACAGACTACTAAATCGGTCTGAGGACCGATGATTGGTCTATTGCTTCTTGTAGTTTTCTGCACCTACAGAGGAGATACCAAGAGGCTACAAAGACCACTCGATTGGTTAAAAGACTGATCGATCGGTTTGGCCCTGACCCATTTTTCATTTTTAAGTCTTTCGAAACTCTAACTCTCAAAACTTGTTTTCATTCACTTGGGAACTCTTGAGGTAATTAAAAAGCAAAATAAAACGTGAGAATCAAGGCCCAAAGGCAACCCATAATGAATATGACTTGAAATATAAATCGAAAACCATCCAAACACCCAAAAAATCAATTCTTAAACGAATAAGAACTCAAAGGAATATACCAACTCTCATTCAAGCATTCAAAAGATAAAACCTTGATCTATTGGCCTTATAACACAAGTGTCTAAATACAAAACCTTACACTATGAATTACATGATCCAAAAACTTAGTTACAATATTTCAAAAACCAAGATCACATGATTCAAAACCAAAAATACAAGACTTCACAACTTCAAGCCACATGAACATTCTTGTCACTTAAAAATATTTTAAATCTAATAATGTGAGCCGAAACCTAATAGATGTAGACTAACAAAGATAAATGTATGGCATGTAATCATCAATTATATAAATTGCGCAACCAACACATAAGTTTAAAATCAATTTTCGTCTAAAACCACAAGTATTCATATAATTCTCATATGTTCAATGGTTTGAAAATAATAAAATTTATTTTGTTTTCTAGTAACCTTCCACTTCTACAAATAATTTAACTATGTACCGACATTACCACACAAAGACACGACAACAATTATAGATTTTTGTCCTAATGACCTAGGTCCGGACCACACAAGAACCTGTTTGGCAATCACAATTTCTATAATTTGTCACAACAACAAACACCTAATTTAGGCAACCACTTCATTTACGATAGCTAATCTAAATGAACGAAACACCTAACTTACGCAAGTTTTTGAATTTTTACTATGAAGTAATGTAAGTCCAAATTAACTATATTATTCTGATAAATTGACTAAATCATTTAAACAAAAATAACTATATCATGTGTACAATCCAAAATTCATGGATTAACTAACAAATATTTACACAATATTTACAATTTCAAACATCTCTTGAAATCAAAATCTCAACCCTCAAGGTTAGCTCAATCACAAACAAATCGATTTTGTGACATTTTCATAAATCCTTCACATTTTGAAAATTTGTTTTAAAATCAAATTCTCAACTATACAAACAATTCTTTTTTATCCAACAATAACATTTTTCATGCCATTTTATCACAAAGCCAAAGCTAGGTTTGAAGCATAAATTTAATCTCATGGCATTTTAAAGAATTAAAAATGCATTTAACTATATAATCCAATCATTTAAATTAAGATAGTCTAAAATTCTACCGTTAAGTTAGAACTCGACGCTTTAACCACTTGCCAAAATCCCAAAATTGTTGAAATCACTTTTTGTTTGATTAAATATGATCTCTTCGATAAGTAGAATGTTTTACTTTGACGACACTGAAATTCAAGCCAAAAGCAACCAAAAATTGATGGAAAGTCAAGAACTCAAGTTCTCCAACAATGGAGGACAAGAGATGAGAGAGAGAGAGAGAAATTGGTCTTTCATGTTAGCTCCTTGGAGAAGCCAAGGGTGTAGGGCCCACCCTCACTCACTCTAACGCACAAATTTAATTTTTATTTCATGATATATTTTTAACTTATACACATACATTTATAATATTAAAATTAAAATTTTTAAATTTATATTAATTTAAAATTATTTTTTCTAAAATTATCATCGAATTAAATTTTATGAATCTCTGTGTACACCTACGAATTTACCGAAAACTTAAATGAAAGTTACCAAGCCTACTGGTCATCATCTATATGATTATCTACATATGAAAATTAATTTATATCTAACCCAAATCAATTAAGAAATACATTATTTTATTTATTATATAAAAAAAAAACTAAGTCTAATATATTTACTCCACAGGTCCCTACTGTAACATATAAAAATTCAATTATAAATTTTGCCCAATATATTTATTCAATCTGTCTTTAAGACTAGAATTTTCAGGTTTTGAAATCGTAAGTCTAGTTAGTTGGGGTTTAAAGAATACAAAGAATATAGCCCATGCTATAATGGTGTTTTTGACATTCAAAAATATAGTAAAATGCTTGATTGGAGAATAGACTGCCAATAAAAAGCTGCAGTGATTTATAGATTAAAGTTTTTTTATAAAAAATAAAATCAAACCAAACAGATCTTTTATGTATGATTTTGTTCTAACTTTTTGAAGTCATATTAAATTTATATTTTGTATTATTTAATATTATAAAATTTTAATTTAAAGCCCACCTTAGCACTTGTCCATTTGATATTCATTCATATACATTATCTAAGTATCTTAATTTCTGGCCCCAGACCTCCACCTCGCCAATTGCTTCGACAACGTTGAAATGTCCACCACTGCCCTCCCTCTCCATCCTCACCGACTTCGAGTTCATCAACTTCCCCATCTCCCTAGCCCACTTCTCCTCTAACCTCGCCCCAAATCTCTGCTCCTTCACTTGCATCAACAGCCTCAAAAAACTCGTCGGAGTTTGGCTCAGCCGGTTGCAGAATCTCACTGATTTGGTTGTCTTTAGCGTCGCCGTTAATGCCAGTGGCCTTGCAATTATACCCTTAGAAGCATGAAAAAACTCAAATTACTCACGATTTCTAATGCAAATCTCACGGATTACCTTCCAAAACAGTAGCATTTGAAGAATCAATTGGATCTGACATAATTCCAGCTTCCAATCCCAATCCATGTCGACTGGGACCCAATGCACCCCTACCATAACCCAAATCCACCCCTAAATCGCAGTCCCATCCCACACTCCATCATAATCACCACTGAGACGAACTATAAATGGGGAGATTTTGAAGAATCAATTTGATCTAACATAATTAAACGTGTATATATATATATATATATGTGTGTGTGTGTGTGTATTTATATATGCTCATGAATTTGAAGGAATCACATCATAGTTAGGGTTATAGATCAAGAACAGAGCATGTACTAACGATAATGCACGAAAAGAAATTGATCAAGGATCAAGGTTCCCCCATAATCAACGGCGAAGATCGAGCTGCCAGTGAAGACGATGGCGACGAAGACTCCAGATCTAAGATAGTAACGCATTCGAATTCTGGATCGTCTGTGCATGTAGAATCCAAAGCTTCGCCTACGGCAACGTCGAAGTACTCGACGGTGGGCAAGTTCTATGAAGCCAGATCTTCCGCCTATACTGGCGGCGACAAAATCTCCGACATGAAACTCGTCACCCCCCGTCGTCCTCACCGATAGGATTTAGTTTTTAACTTTTTTTTTTGTTTTTTAACTAATAAAATTTTAATCAATTACAAGAAAAAAATAGTAAATATTATTTTTTATTAATATGTTATTTGACAAGTCTAACAAAAAAAAAGGCTAATGTCATTTTAAATACCATGATCGGAAAATATTTTTGTATTTATGAAATATTTTAACAAAGGTAATGTAATTTACCCTAAAAAGATATAGATGAGTTTTGTTATAAAACTTCTAGAGAAATGATTCTTATTTCTTACTCTCTCTTTTTTTAACAAATTCACTTTATTTTATATCTTTTAATATATGAATTTATAAAATTATCATCTAATATAAATCATGACTTTTATAGAAAAGCAAGAATTGTTGTATAAATTTACACATTAAAAAATATAAAAATTAATGTTTTCTCATCCCCACGGTCTCTTTTTATCTCATTATAAATATGCCTTTGAAATTCTCTCTAAAGCTGGTATGGATAATTGCAAGCTTTGTCCCATTCCCTTACCTATGAAATCCTCTTCTGCGATCAGCTGATACATCTTCCTTTTCTCAACCTACCTTGTATCGTTCTATTTTAGGAGGCTTACAATATCTGACTATAATTCGACCAGACCTTGCATTAGCCATTAATCATGTATGTCAGTTCATGCATACCCCAACTGTGGGGCACTTCAATCTGGTTAAGAGGATCCTGAGGTATCTTAAAGGAACTCTTCAGCTTGGTCTTTTTTTTTCGTCCTGGACAGTTTGATTTACAAGGCTACTCGGATTCCAATTGGGTAGGAGATCAATTGGATCGCAAATCAACCTCTGGCTACTGTATTTACCTGGGTCCTAATCTGATCTCCTGGTCCATAGCTCAAGCTGCTGCAGAATTGGCATGGTTACAGATGCTTTTTTATGACCTTCATCATCCCTGCTCCTCACCTGTTTTGTGGGCTGATAACCAGTCAGCTATTGCTTTGGCTTCTAAACCGATTTTTCTTGTCAAGATCAAACACATAGAAGTTGATTATCATCATTATGTTCGCAAAAAGGTTGTTAGCACTCAGCTTACCATTAAACACATTTCCCCCCTTTATCAGATTGCGGACATCTTAACGAAACCTCTCCCCTCTTCTCGATTTAGTTTTCTTCGTGGCAAGCTCATGGTTCATCCCAGTCCCATGATCGTGATCTTGTGGGGGGATGTTAGTGTATGTAGTAAATAGCAGACAACAGCAGTGGACATTTTTGTAAGTCTCTGCTTTGGTTCCCATAGTTCACACAGCAGTCTTGTATACTTGCGCATTACGTTTAGCTTGGATACTTTGGGATCAAGTATAATTTCAGTCGGTTAGTTCTATTAAGTAGAAGCTAGGAAGAGTATTAGTATACAAAGAAGGGGACTGTGTAACTGCTTGGTTAATCAAAAATCTTTCCATTTCTCTCTCATCATCCACAAAAAAAAAATAATGTGAACTGAAAATCACTTCTCAAATTCAATTATATATAATGGCCCTATTTGGGCAAAATTTTTTTATTTGTTTATTGACTTATAAATTAAAAAATAAGTCACATCGTTTAAATAGTTAAATAATTTAAAAATAAGTAAATAAATAAATAAGCATTTTTAGGTAGCTAAATAAGTAAATAAGCTAGTTTATAAGTCAAATAAACTCGTTTGAGTAGGTAAATAAGTAAATAAACAAATAAGATCGTTTGAATAGCTAAATAAATAAATAAATAAATAAATAAATTTTTTTAAATATAATTACTTAATTGAGAGTTGACTTATTTACTAATAAATAAGTAAACGTAAATAAGAAAATCAACAAACAAGTCATTATTCTAAATAATTACTTGGCAGCGGCGTCAGAGGGACTGGGATTGGACTTGAATGTGGGCGTGGCCATTTTATATATATATATATATATATATTAGCATAAACTCATGCTTTGTATGAAATTTTAAATTTGTATGAAAATTACCTGAATAAAAGATGAATAACTTTTCTAACAAAAATATATATAAATACCTTTTTTAATAAAAATTTATTTTATACATAATATTTTAATATTAATTTCACCTAAATTAGCTTTAATTATATATTAATCTTAATAAAAATATATTTATTAAGATTAAAAAGCAAAAATTACATAAGTGAACACTAAAAGAAAAGAAAAGAAAAAACAACAATATATATTTGAGCAAATTTAACAGTATATACAAAATTATATTTTTTTGCTCTATTTAGAAAGTACTTGTCTCATTTTAAATCTAATCTCCTATTTTAAAAAATGCAAATAGACCAAAGTAAAAGATATAAATACATAAAAAAAAAAAATTTGTAAATTTCATCTCATTTTTTAGAACATGAAATAGGTCACAAAAATATTATAAATACAAAACAAATCTAGTTACACTTTTATATTTGTATTTTCTGTGTGTTTTATAGTATTGTAATAGAAAAAGTCCCAAAGTATATATATCATCACTATGTAAAATTAAAGTAATAAAAAAAGTCAATATACTTATATACTATTATGCATACAATATATATATACATATATATATATATATATGAGTGTGTGTGTATGTGAAAAATGATAGAAAAATTAAAAAAAATGTTGTGCATTATTATTATAATAGAGAAGAGTATTACAATAATTTAAATATTATTTTATAATTTAAAATTTTAAAAATTATGGAGTGTGATAATCAATAGTAATTTTTTGAAATAATTTTAATTTTAATTAGTTGCGTGGGTTGGTGAATTAAATTTTTTAAATATTTTCAAATTAATAATTTTTAAAAATGGATATAAAGGATAATCAGTACGATATTCTGTAAACAAAAACAAATGAAAAAAAAAATCATAATTTAAGGATATAGAAGTGCAAAAAATAAATTAAATAAACTTGTGCCACTAAGAAAAAGTCTAAATTTCTAATTATTTGCAAACCACTTAACATTTACTCTTTCTATTTAATTATATTTATTAATTTATTTTATTTATTATTTCTTTTCTTTTTCTCATTTTGAGTAATCTTAATATTAATAAAGATTCTAAAATCAAGATTTTTGAGAAAATTAAATACACTTTTTTGTTAGTAAAAAATTATAATTCGTATATGGGTAGTTTTTAACAACTAAAAAATATATATGCACTTTGTAGTTTTGCTTTTAAGATTTTTTTGAGAGTTCGTACTTAATAAAATCTATGTTTAAAATTTTAAATTTTCAAAAAATAAAAAGTTACTTAATAATTTTTTTATAAATGTCTTAAAATCTAATTTGTAAAAGGAAAATTACACATAATATGAAATAAGTTTAGTTAGTACATATAATCGTTTTAAGCAATGTTTTAAAAATCGAATTGTTGAGCAAGTTAAAAAAAAATGGATGGACGGGTCATCGGTTCAATCGAAATCGTACCGAAATTGAACGTGACGTCATAACTACATAATTAATAATTTTAAAAATTATAAATATTAAATAAAATAACTTCTAACTCACAATCTAAATAAAAAATTAAACATCTTATGATTTAAGCATGATTCTAATTAAATAATTAGAATCTTCAACAAAAATAATCAAAATTTAGAGTATCTATGATCCTCAAGTTAAAATAAAATAAATATAAGTGACAAATATAATAAAACATAAACTAAGTAAATATATAAAGCATTAGAGTTTACTACATCACAATCATTCCAAAAAAAATGATAAATATTTTTTTCTTTGCTTATATCCTTAAAAGATCATGAGTAAGCTAATTATCTTCATCTTCATTCTCATTATTACTTGTGCTCGAAATAGTTGATTCTTTATCAATATTTACATCGACAAAAGATTCAAAATCGATGTCATCTCTAATAACTTTTTAGGATTTTTAAGTTGAAAAATCATAAAAAAAATTAAGTTAAAAAAATCAAAAAATTAGGAGTTTTTAAGTTGAAATTGAAACCCATGCAATTTTAGTGAATTGAGATCAGTTCTATCGAATCACCAGTTCAATCGTGGGTTTGATCGATTTTTATTAAAAAGAACAATTTTCATATCTGATCGGTTTCATAGGTTAATCTGGACCGTTAGCCTAGCCGGTTACCGGTTGAACCAGTTGAGCCGGCAAGTCTAGTTCAATTTTCAAAACATTGGTTTTAATTATCAAAATGTCTAACCAATTGAATACTTTATAGTTTTGCTCTTAAAATTTATGAAACATATATTTAGAAATTCTAATTTTTAAAATTAAAGAGTTAATCTTATAATTTTTTCATATATCTTTAAATTTAATTTATAAAAGGCAATAATAACATATAATATGAAATGAGCTAGTGTATAAAATCTTTTAAATAGGCAATTAATCACATAAATCATGAATAAGATAGCCAAAAAAAATTAGATATTGGCCTGGTTAGGTGGTTTGTTTATTTGTTAATAAGTAAATAAGTAAATAATTTTTAAGCCACTTTGTCTGGGTGGATTTGTTTATTTGTTTATTTGGCTACCTAAACGAACTTATTTACTTATTTTTTTATTTTTTTATTTTTAATTTATTTGATTACCCAAATAACATGACTTATTTTTTAACTTATAAGTCAATAAGCAAATAAGCAATTTTGTCTAAATAGGGCCGTTAAAAAATAACTAATCTTACTTATTTTAAATTGAATTAGCCAATCGAATTTAGTTTGATAAACCATAAAATTTTTTACCTAAGAAAACTATTCTCATAAATTATAAAAAATTTACCTAACAGAATTTTTAATTTTTTTAAATCACAAAAACAAAATAGCTAATAAAATAATTTTTTAAAATACAAAATTTTTAAAAATTAGAATTTAAAATTTAAAACTCACACATTCACTGTCACAAAAACTCCCTTTTCGTTATTATATATATATATATATAAACAAAGACTCACTTGGTTTTCATTCTCAACCCTCCGTCTCCGTTTTTGTTCAATGACGGATCATTATTTAGAGAGAGACAGAAAGAGAATGGGAGTTCGAGAGAGCTATGAGATCATAACACCAATGGCAATGGAGGAAACGAAATCAAGGTTCAACAGGATTTGTGTCTTCTGTGGAAGCAGCTCCGGAAAGAAAGCTACCTACCAAGAAGCCGCTGTTGAGCTGGGAAAAGAACTGGTAATCCCAACCTCTGTGTGTGTGTGTGTGTGTGTGTGTGTGTGTTTTCTTTGTTTGTTTCCTGAGAAAGCAATAGAATCTAAAAACCCCATTTTGATAACATTTCCATTCTTCTTCTCTGCGTTCCACTCTGGCCTCTAATATTGTTCAGCAAACACAGTTCCAATCCAAGCCTCTCCCTCACAAAACACATTATGTGTGGCCTATAACGTGATCTCCATTCTGGGTTTCAATCCATCTTATTGTTATTACAGATTTCCATCCTCGTTCGTTTTCTGCGAAATTCAGATGGGTCATTTATAACCCATTATCTTTCTGTTGATTCTTCTTCTTTTTTGTCTTTGTTGTATTAATTGTGTGGCTTTTTCATCCCAAGTTCTTGCTTTCGTAGTTATTTTGTTGTCCATTTTCTCTCCACTTTCTTTGTCCTGTGGGTTGTTGAGTTGGGAG
>JAULJZ010088894.1:0-12360 GCA_032270985.1 Heliamphora pulchella
AACTGCGATTGCAGGACTCGGTTTGCAAATTCCGTTTATTATTCCTGTTATTTCATTCTCTGTAAATTTCAATTTATTGTATATTGTTGAAAGTTTAATAAAGATGTATTTTCTGGATCCCCGAGCACGGATTTTATGTCGGCGTTGGAATTTCTCCCAACACTTCTAAAACTCATGATCGACCTTGGACCTGTTTTAAGTTGGTGCATTTCTTGGGTTCTGAGTTTTTGTGTCATTCAATCATTCATTGTGATTCTATTAGAATAATTTTCGTTCTTATCTTTTTTGGTTCCTGTTTATGTCTTTGTAGCCAAATGATGTATCTAATGTCAACAGTAGCACAGCTAGGAGTTGACTTATTCTATCAACTTCTAATATCTGAAGTTTCATACTTCTCCCTGTTTCAGTTGTGAAGCCTTTGGTTGTAGATGGAAAGCGCAAAATCACGTGAACTGTTGTCACTGGCTCATGATCAGTACTCCCTCCAAGTGCTTGAATCCAACTTCAATTGTGCACCTTCATTGTTTAGTGAGCTTTCACCCCTGCCCTTAACACATTTATCATTGTTAAACATATTTTTAGACGTTTCTCTTTTCGTGATGCTAGTGATCGTACGTGAACTAACCACAAATGATGGGATATTCTGCGTTCCGAGGGTTTCTTTGTGCTGCAGCATCTGCTGATAATGCACACCCAAACTGCATTCGCCGGTAAGTTCATCCCCTCGGAGAAAACTACTGTTTGCTGTATATATGCTTTTGTGTAATGCACGCATGCTTGTGTAATAATATTAGGGACACGGTGTTTCCTTAAGTCATTTCACCTCCTTAGTTTGAGGAAGTTTTGTTAAATTTGTTATGGTGCAGGGTTATTGCCTTGGAGGCTTAAACGTCAGTCAGTGGCAGTTCCCTACATAAGGGTCTTGGGAAATTATATATGGGTCATTCTTTTTACCTGCAGAGCTTTCTCCATGACTTTTCGACCTTTGGTAAGGAACTTAGTCGTCAACTAGTATCATTAAACATCATCTCTCCTAATTCTACAGTGGTTTTTAAGAATTATGTATATATGTTATTCAAATTATTTTAAGATCATTGCATTTTAATTTAGTAGTGATTTTTACTATTTATTATAAGAGTACATAGGACTGGAGACTGTTTCTACATCATTGACATCAATTATTTCCCCGGTAAGCATTTATGTTCTTTTCCTTTCCTATCATGACTTTATGCTTTTATCTAGGTATAACTACAATTTATACTGACATATGTGAACTCCGTATTGATTTATTGCGGGTAACAAGGTTGCGGCTTTTTGCCACCCATATATGTTCATATGTTTCATCCTTTTTATTTTAAGCTTCAGTATTAGCCAAATTACAAAGGCTAGCCTCAATTTGGAAGATTTCCCTTTCGTATTTTGTTCAAGACCATGAACTTTTCTTTGTTATGTGCAGAATTGATCGATTTTGCATTTAAAGTTTTGAAGGCAAAGCTATACATGGTCTCGGTTTAACATTTTGCAAACTTCTTCGTGAGTCGAAGCAGGAAGAGTGCAGAAGTACCTAACACAATTGGCATGTATTCAACAAATATTTTATTAATTTAAGAATAACCAAAATGTAGAACACACAAATAAGATAACCTCCCTGAAATTTATTAATAATCCAAAAATCTAGTTTCCCTAAGGCTTACTAGTTACTATCGCATTTGTAGTAGTAGACATCTAAAGAGGAAACAACAAACTAGGCAATTCCCTTGCATCTCACAAAATTAATAAAGAAAAACAAAAAATTACTAAGTGAAGTTATTGCAAGCAAGAAAAACCAATTCCCTTGCTAATCACAAATTTAATAAAGAAACAAAAAATAACTACATTAAGGACCCTACAATACAAAGTTCAAGTACAAAAAAATCATGCTAAGTTTTTTACATGTACTTGGTATGGGTTCAACATATTTTTTGAAAATACCCATGCTTTAGAGAACATGGACCTTTCAAAGTAAATCTGGCAACGCCGGCCGGGCCTACAGTTGACCTTTTTGCCACTTGACAGTCCAATTGCTACAAATAATACCTTACAGCAAACCAATCTACATCACTGGTGCAAAGCAAGTACAAGAAACGCCATGCCAAACCTGTTGAGGAGCCTTTGCCATAGAACAAAGTTGCATACTAACTTAGAATTGTAACATTTACGCTAACAAGTGCATGCATTGGGATTTATAGTTTGTGGTTCCTGCATGGTGACCATAGGATACACAGGAGCCACTGCCCCATGACGTCCTATTTCCGCTTTCAGCTGCAGAAGGATATGTCCCTTCCGAATTCAACCAATCCTGTGAAATGGTTCTATTCATTAACTTCAACTTCCAAGTTTTGATTCAAATTCTTGCTTCTTTTTTCTCTTCTACCCCCTTCTTTTCACTTCGGTTTCTATTGTGTTTCCTATGGAAAAGTCTATGTACATAAACTTTTCCTATTATGTGCAGTCAGTAGTGATGTGAGCTATTGGTGAATTCCCAACCCCGTGTGTTATATAGATAATGTCTTTCCAGCTTTGTAATGTGCTAAAGCTTAGCTGCCAATTGTACATAATTTTTGCAATCTTATCTGGATGGTGTCCCCTGCCTGCCTACCTAACAATTTAAGGTCTTACCAGTAGGTCAGGCTCACAAACCGGTATGACATTGCAAGGCCAGACAGAATTGGAAAACATGAATTCAGCTCGTTTTCTAACCTGTTGCTCGGTGTAAGCATCGCTTCGATTTTAGCATTGATGGTAGATTCCATGTTGGCACATAAATGTGTGCAACGTCTGCGGTGATTATCTTACGTTTCTTAGCAACCCCCTAGCTCCCGACCCGAGTTGATAAAAGAACCAGAAGAGGCATATACTTTGGAGGATCAGGTGAGATGCCACCGGGCACAGCCCTAAACGGTAATTCTTTTTCCGTGACATTAGTCAGTATGTAAAGTCACAGATGAATTTTGAGAATTCTGTCTGCAAAGTATCTCAGATAAAGGACCCAACAAAATCAATTGTATGACCAGCTATTTTGAGCATCCCCTTTTAACTCCCTAAATTTATTGTTGTATTATTATTGCTGCTAATATTGTTTTATTTTGATTGTGTTCCTCAGTTGATAGTAAGTTGATTGAGAAAGGAATAAGGATGCAGCATAAACCCAACTCTTTGAAACCTTTGTGCCTCATTTGCATATACCAACGCCTGTTTAATAAAAATCTAGTGTGTTAGCTCTTGCCTCGGTGCCCCGATTTCTGCTAGAAATAGCATCGAACACGTTGTCGGCATTCTTCTACGGATTGATATAACACAATTCACACAAAGAAGACTAGCGCACTGAATAGTTCATTGAAATGCAACTGAGTTCATTCAATCATTCGTCATAAACCAGATAAAAGACGACGGGAAGTAGCAAAGAAATCGTCTAAAAAGGTCTCATACAAAACATATATCTTGGACAAAAAAAAGATTAATCGCTTTTGGGTGACTGAGGAGGAGGTTGAGCAACGTCGCCGGCGGGGACGAGAGTCCAGTCGGGAGGGAGGGAAGGGAGAGGAGGGTAGACGGCGGGCTTACGGCGGATGTCCCAAGGCTGAGTCTTGCGGGGGCGAGTCTTCATGTGGTGTGCCGTCGCCTTCTTCTGCGGCCTCGACGAGCACTCTATCACCGGACCACCGCCGCCGGCTCTTGGGACTGCCTTCGTCGCACCACCACCGCTGCCACCGCCAAATCCAGAAGCTGGGAAAGAAGAAGAGTAAGGTAGAACCACCATTTTCGAACCAAATATAGCCGAAACTGACATTCTTCTTCTTCTTCTTGGCTGCAATAGTACCGAGTGAGAAAGAGATGATAAGAGAACTGGCTATGTTTGGACCTCTCGATTTGGATGGATTACGTATTTTTTTGTTGGGTTATCATCATATATTGCTGTCTATTATCTTATTTTTATAAATGATACTATACTCTTATTTTATAAAAATTAATCACATTTTAGTTTATCTTTTAGTTAATTGTTAGTTAACTTAACAGAAAAATATGACGTAAGCTGAAAAAAAATTAAAAAATACCAACTTTGCCCAACCAATCCCATTCCAATAGCCAATTCCATTCCAATTTTCTCCCCACTCATTGAAGAACATCTGTCAGAGGTGCCTAATTCTATTGTTACAAAACTCATATGAAAACTTTCAATATTTTCATCTGCAAATTCTTTGTCAATTTTCTTATATTTTCTTCTAGCATCTCTTTCACTAGTAACTTATTCACCCTTGTCTTCTAGCATTTCTTCTCAATTTCTTCCCCAGTCTTATCTTCACTCCCACAATCTTTAATTCTTCTTAAACTTGATCTTCCTCTATTCTCCAACCCAATTTCTTTGACCCAACTCCGTAAACCTTAATTCCATTAATTTGTTGAGCTTCAGCTGCCTTGTGCGACTCTCAAGAAACCTTTGCCTTGTTAATTTGCTCATCTCCGACTTTTCCGTTTCATTACAAACTTAGGAAATCGGTAAGTAAAATCAGTAAATTTGCTCTGATCTTGAAACAGGAGTAATGAAACAAACATAGTGGGTTTATTCACTCTAATCTTGCTCTTCTGTGTTTGCGGCCACCACCACCACCGAGAAGAGAGAAGAGAGGTTGCCATTGCCGTCTTCTATAATTAAGCGATAATGAACTCCCGTTGAATGTCGAAATTGCAATCGCTTACAACGCCTATCGGTGCTCATCTTACGTTCTCCCGCACTCACTGACTTCCTTGCCGGCGTTGGTTTTCTTCTCTTTCTCTTTTGCTATCATAACCTTCTGGGCAGTTGGACTCGCCGGCAGAGTCTCAGGCTTCTTCTTCTATGTCCTCATAATCTTCGCCTTTTTCTGGGCCGGAAGCTCCTTCGTCGCCTTCCTTTTCGGCGTCATCCCTCACGTCTTGCTCGGTTACACCATCGTTGTCGCCATCCTCCCTTACTTCCACCGTGGGGTAATGAAACAAACACACTTGGGATTTGGGTGGATTAATTCTTCGTTAATCAGAAGAAGATGAGAAGTTTGGAAAAGAAGATGAGAAAGGGTATTTTTGCCTTTTTATTTTTGTCGTTAACCGTGTTACTGGCTAGGAGTGCAGTGTGATTTTTAAGAATAAGAGGGTAGATAGTGATATATGATAAGAATGCAGGGGTGTAGATGTAATTTATCTTTTTTTCTTTTTTCCTTCTGTAGTCCGGAGAATGAGCCTGTTTGGGATCAAAATGATTTTTTCTAAAAAATCAAACTTTTAAGTCGGTTCGTTTGGAATGAAAGTGTTGCATGGCTTTTAAAGCAATTAAGAAAAATTAAACCTATTTTTTCTTTTTTCCTTCTAACATTTACTTTTTTAAATTATCCCAAACATTCTCACTTTTTTTAATTCTTTTCAAAAAAGCTAAATCTCTTAAAAGTCAAGTTTAAAAACTATTCCAAACAAACTCTATATTCTTATTTAATAACGCAGTAAAAAAATATTTTAATTAAATATGATATAGAAATATATGATTCGGTCCGGTCAGGACTTGACTCATCAGGGAACACGGCCAAATATAGTTCTGACCACAAATATCCGACTTGTTGGGGTGGCTCCGGCTAATCAAGGAGAACCAGCATGGCCGTTGGTCAGTACATTGTATTTACGTGGCTGATCATTTTATATGCTCATCAGGAACGGGCGTGCTCGTTACTGCGCATAGGGTATCTTATGAATCCTCAAAGATTCGGCGTAACAACCTTCTCGTGGCCTATTAGCCACGTGTCCTCATCATTGTATAAATAGGTCACAGACAGATAACGCATGTACGTTTTTCTGAGAATCATTCTCTAACGATTTTCTTTTTGGCTTGGAGCTTACTTTATCGAAAATCTAACTTGATCGTCGGAGGGTTGTGTCGAAAACTTCTTCGACACTCTCCCTAACGGTTGTTTACTTTTACAAGCTCCTAGAGTATCTCATAGGCCCATTCATAGATTGAGCACTAACAAAAACAATGTGAATTTATTTTTATTATATAGATATTAGTGCATCAAATACCTTTTGTTATCATGAGTATAGTGTTACTGTTTATGAGAGTGTTTGGCAAAATTATTGTTAGTAATTTATAGATTGTAATTTGTAATAGAAACTGTGAGTATTTGGTAAAAATTATAAATTGTAGTTGAAATAGAAGAAAAAATAATTATAATTTATAGTAGAAATTGTGAGAATTTAAATTAAATTATAACATATAACTAAAAGTAATAACTGAGAAGAATTTGTTGATATTATTTTTCAACTGTAAGATGTCTCAAGTTTGTCATTTTAATGATATCTCCCGATATTGTTTGGCAAAACTTTTCGTAGATAATTTATCACTTCTATAGCTTATTTTGAATAATTTAATAGGAGAGATATAAAAAAAAATTGATTATCACATAAAATCACATTTTTAAATTTCTTCAAAATTAGAGAGTTAATTTGGAGAGAAAAGAATGCGTTTGTTTGTTTTGCAATACCAATTTTAACTTTTTAAAAAATAAAAACATCAAGTACTCTTATTTTAAAATAAGATTATTTTAGTAATATTATATAAGATATTTTTTAATTAAAACCAACCAAATAAGATAAAAAAATGATAATGTTTTTTTTTTCTATTTATCCAAACTAGGAAGAAAAAACAATCATTTATCTTTTCTTCATTACTTGAAATAATTTTTTTTCTTATTTTTCAAATCAATTATTAACATATATCATATATTTTTATTTATTAAAAAGACAATATACACGTATTATTTCGAAAATACCAAATAATTTTCCGCCAAACAAACCCGGGACACAAGCCCCCGTCCCCAATTGGAGAAATTGAGCTATTCGGCACTTCTTCAGTGCAGAAGAAGAAGAAGAAGAAGAAGAGAGAAGTGCGACTGGTGAGAGAGAGAGATATATAGAGAGATGAAGGCGTTAGGGTGGTGGTTGATGCTAGTTGGTTCACTTCGATTGGTGTCGGTTTGGTTCGGCTTCTTCGATATATGGGCCCTTCGACTCGCCGTTTTCTCCAACACCACCAGTCAGCTCTCTCTCTCTCTCTCTCTCTCTCTCTCTCTCTCTTATATACACGAACATACTAATTGCGCAATATATTTCGTATGAGTTGTTCTTCCTCTAGTTAGGCATACTAATTGCTATGGGGATTCTGAAATGTGTAGACGGTGAATTGTATTTATGGCTTGAAATTGAATGGATCTGTATCGATTTTTCCATCTTCAGATTAGGGAGAGATCCCAAATGCCAAATGTATCAGAATCCCTTCATTCAAGGAAACAAACAACTCTCGAAAGCAGACAGTCGGTCCCGTTTGGGATAATTTTTGAGTGTTTTTTTTTTTTTTTTGCCTCCTTTCTTTCTTTTCTGAACATCTTTCATTTCTTACCTAAATCTTTTTACTTTTTCAGACCATCTCAAGTAGATTAATTGAAAAAGTATATATATTTTTTTGATCAAAAAGTTCAGACAAAGATAAACAACATACAATTTGACTTATTTTTATCTTTTCTATTTTTTTTTCATATTTTGATAAAAAATATTTTTTCAACTGATGATAGTAATTGAAAAAGTATAATAATTTTTTGCAATTAAAGAGCTCACTAAGAGCTTGATTGACAACTAGCTTAGAAGATAGTTGTTTTGCTTGTTTAGCGCTTTAGCCCCAAAAAACCTAACTTGAGTTCAAAGTAGGTTATTTGGTAAAAGTTTTTTTAAAGTTAGTTGATCAGGTAAAAATTTAGTTTTTTTTTACTTTTAGTTTAAATTGGACAATATTGTTCTTCTATATGGTTGATTATAACGATTATATATAATTGGTATTAGTAATAAATAAGTTATCAAGTAGGTAGAGTTTGAATAGAGTATTCTAGAAATTAGAGTTTGATTTGATTTTTTGAATTTTTAGCCTTTTTGTTTTTTTGTTTTTGTTTTTGTGAAAAGGGCTGTGCTGCTTTCTTTTGCGTTTTTTGCCAAAAAGCTTGGGTTGCTCATTAGGCCCTAATAACGAAAAGAAACAAAATAAAATAAGCAAATAATCCATTATTCCAAACGGGATTGTCACTTGACACAAACGCCAATGAGTGCTCGTAAAAGATTTTTTTGTTTGTTTTTTCCCTTTCTTCTATTGAATTCATTTAGAAGGAATCAAAACATAATGCAGATCATAAAGGGGCTTTCTCCTTATGAAAACAAAGCCATAATGCCTGACAGATGAGGAAATCCTAAACCAATACAATTAAGTAGAAAACATTTGAGGCAGATAACTCTGCAACAATCTATCTATATGATATCCCAGGCCCTAACCTCGACAGGCAGTGTAAATTACCAAGTTGGGGTACCGTAGGGTTAGAGGAAATTTTTAATGGAGCTGTTTAAAGGGTATGAGACTAGAAAGCACAAATAGAGCCTGGCAAGAGAATGCTTATTGATACCGAGGCCATGCAGCTTGTTTCCGTTGGACAGATATTTGAATTTTCACTCGGGTTAGCTGTAGTTACGGTAGTATGCTAACCCAAGCATATTGATGAGAGGTATGAACAAGAAGCGAGATATATAGGGAAAACAAGGGTCAAGTTAATGTATCACAGATCCACAATCAACTGAACTTTCCGCATGGCTGATTAACATGCTCAAAATCAACGATTACAGCAGCGTTTAACTGTATGACCAATCATTAACTCCCCTGGACCAAACGTTTTCTTATTTTGGTCCTTTTCTCTCCTCTATTGTACAGAGAAAATCCACAGGAGGTGGACAATAGTTCTGTATATGATGTAACCCAAAAAGTATGTTTGCCAAAGCCATCATTTGGAGAATCAATCCATTTTTTGTCACTAATGAGTGCTGAGCAATTGACATTTTAATTCTTGCCCTTTGCCCAATACGCTTAAACGTGGCAAGAAAGTCTGTGCAATCATGATTACGTCGTGTTAAAATCACAAAAAAATAAATGGAGAGACTCGTCAGGATAGCATGACTGATGCCAGTGATGCTTAGAACTGATTACATTCCCTTGGTAATTAAGGTTGAGTATGAATCTTGCTTAAAAACCCAAGATTCGTATCCTTATTATTCAATGTTTGCGCTCACCGCTCAGTAATTTTTTCTTTTCTTTTTGTGAAACGTATTTTGTTTTTATGAGATTGACTTCCTATTATCCATTCATTATCCTTATTATTATTTCTCTAATGTTTGTAGTGACTGAAGTTCATGGAAGGACTTTTGGTGTTTGGACGCTCTTGACTTGCACTCTTTGCTTTCTTTGCGCATTTAACCTTGATAATAAGCCACTATATCTGGCTACCTTTTTGTCATTCATCTATGCCTTTGGTCATTTCTTGACAGAATATCTAATATACCACACACTTGTCATTGCGAATCTTACAACAGTTGGCATCTTTGCAGGTATTAATTTCCTTGTCAAATCTGCCAATCTTGTCGCTTCAATTTATATAATCATTCCCCTTGACCTCCATGTTGCTTTGATTTTGTTTGGATTTGTTTTTTATTGATCTTTATACTTATCCATTTGGTGCTGTTGAAAATTAGGTTTAGTTTGGGAATTGTATGAAATCAACTTCTGATTTTGGATTTCACTCTCTAAAACACTCAAATGTAGATTTTTGTTCTGAAATGTCCTTTTCTGTTCAATGGAGTTAATGCTTCCATTTGATTTTCGTTGTCTTGTTAGAATATTTAGAAAAGTCAAACATACATGAAATTCATGATCTCGAATGTTAAATAATTTGGTGCTGCATTTGCAACATACAAACAATCTATAAGCATTGAAGATATTATATGACCATGTTTTGATAGGACACTGGATCATGTTTACTTTTGTTATCTAAAATGTTCACCATTCACGATCTTTGGATCCTGTTCAACTGCAAGTTATTGAACAATATCTTTTCAGAATGTATTGATGTTTTAAATCTTTTATTTAACTAATTGCATTTAGTTATTTTTAATTAAGTCATATGTATCTTGACACCAGGTCCTGGACTGGAAATAAGTAACTAAATAAAGACAAAAAGAGAATTGTATTTTCACACAACCTTTTAGCGGAACAACCCCGTTACTGTTTCCAGCCAAAGGTTTTCTGTGCAGCTACTAAACTGATCATCCAATACCTTTCCCTTATTAGTGATGTTAGCAGGTGTACCTTCAATTTTTTCAATCTCCTATATCTTGTTATTTTATTTTATTTTATTTTTGAAAGATATTGTACTGATCTGGAAAAGATTAAGACTAAAGTTTGTAAGCATCAGTATGTAGACGTATACACCTGCTGGAACTCCTGTGCACATTCTTATTTTTGTAGGGGTATTTACCTTTGGATAGACCCATTTTTCTGTTAGAGTGCGAAGCCCCTTATCATATCTTCAAATGTGAATTTTTTTACAGAGTTCTATGCTTCTATGAACTTTTACCGGTAGACAACATCACAACTACAGTTTCTGTTTTGATTTGCGCACCTACTCTGGAAAATCTATGCAGGCAGTAGGCCCTGCCCTTTTCTCTTAATTTGAGCTAAATCTCCAAGTTTTGATGGTCTCCATAGTTCTCCTATATCATGTAGGCTATTTACTCAAAATTCGATGGACCCCGGCCAGGATGGCTTGGTGCCTTTGTTGTTCATATCATTGTGTATTTACTTAACTAGTTTACTGCTTTGTTGATTTTGATTTTTGGGATCTTTAAGGTTGGACTGAAAGAAGATTAGCAGTTTGAGCCTCCAAAAACTGTAAAGAGTTAATGTACGAAATCTGCTTATGCATGCTAACATGCTCTTGAAAGACACTAAGCTTGAGACTCTCTCTCTCTCTCACACACCCACCCACCCTCACCCGCACCCCCAAGTCCAAAGTTATTTTAGTCCGGGCTCCCAAGACCCAAAACCCCGATCCCTCAAGTGGAACGCTTGAATCACGTCGTCTCCATTGGGATGGGAAGGAGTTATCTTTGCTTTTCCAGTGATGCTGATAATTCTGAGTTCCCTACTTGCTAGATGCTGCTATTGTAATGTTTTGTATGTGGTAGTGATTGTATCATAATTTTGATTCTCTCACTCCTGATACCCTGGGTTATTTATGCACTCGAAATGATATGCTTTCCTTACTTTTTCGCATTGTCTAAAAAGACAACAAAAATTCCTAGAATCTAACAGATTGTTTTGATCAGGCACATCCATAATCTGGATGTTTTTGCAGTGGAATGCGCATCAGCGGATCGAGATTAAGAGGTCTTGAAAGTGAAATGAAGCATTGACCGGTGCTGTCTTTCCTTGCTTGTCGGAGTTGCATCTCCGGTTACTTGTCTCATTATTTTCAATGATATTCTTGCATTGCTTCAAGGGTTCACAGTTAAGGATCATGATTAAAGCATTAATTGATATTGTTTTCCTCTAACTAGAAAGTTAGTTCCCTAAAACTTCACTTTTAATTCGCATTGGATGTAATAGTAGTTTGGCAACATTTTGAGCTCGCCATCTCGGTAGGCTCATCTCTTAGTTTACAGAACTGTTTTCATCATAAATTCTCGTGGTTGAATTCGAAGGTTCTTGAAATTCCATACATCTAATTCTGACCGAACCCAATCTGAGTTTATCGAACATTATTTGATTTAGTAATTTTTTTTTACTTAGGGTCGCAGAAGGTTGTGAGCATGAAGGAACTTGTTATTGAAACTTGTCATTCATTCATCCATACCATCTCATAATTTTATAATTTATATTAATAATGTTGAAGGAACACAATTACAATAGCACCTCTTGAAGTTTCCAACAATGGGAGTATTAAATATAAGACATTTTCAGTAAAATGTGGGCGATGGGTATTAATCGAGCATGTGATTTCACTATCTTTGCCTTGGAACATGAACATTTTGCTTGGAAATTAATATTTAGCAGAAGATGAAAATACCCTTCGTAAGGTTATTGGCATTTAAGCATATTTTTTGGCTGCCATCGTCTTTCGTTTGCATCTTTAATAGATGGTTAACTGCCTATTCTCATGTGAAATAGGGGCACGTATGGATCGGAGGACAAAGGGGGAAGAATTGGATTAAAAAACACTTTTGGTTCCACCTAATTAGTTTCTCTAGGGATAAAACTATCTCATGTTTGCACAGTAAGATTTGGACAAATAGTTCAATGGATAAAAGATTAATAATTTTTTAATCCATGGCATTAATAATAACCTACTGCTATTATTTGTACTAAATTTTAAATTTTTTTATTTTTTTATTTAACAGTTAAAAATAGCCCTATAACTTTTATTTCATTCTTGA